>JAURVB010012757.1:0-26314 GCA_033002965.1 Piper betle
CAGCTCCGTTCTTCCGGAATTTCTCCTACAGTCTATCAATCACTGTCATCCCCATCTGGTAGTACCACTTGTCGGACTACCGGTGGCACCGGGTTTGGAAGTTTCCCTCGCTCGCCCGGGTCAGCTATTCCTACCCGCTCTTGGGCGCTCCCTGATCCCCATTTGGGAAGTTACTAGGACCCGCAGCCGAATTTGGTGGTCCATTCCCCATTACCAATCCCGGTAACCTCTGCACCATGTTCTGAACCACAGAACTGGTATTTTCTGAAGCCTGCGCTAGTCCCTGTATGGCCGTCAAAATTTGGCCTAACACACTCTCGAGGTGTGTGTCCGACTGCGCAGCTTCGCTCGACTTTCTTCGTGTGCCTGCCATCTAAAATTTATTCCGTTATGGTTCATTAATTTTTTTCAATGATTACTTAGGTTTATTAGGGAGTCCACTAATTCCCTAATGACATACCCTATTGGAGAAAAATAAAATATTAGACTCTTCAACAAGGTACTTGAGTCATAAGATGTGAGCTTTTGGGAAACCGTGCTCCGATACCACCTGTAACGACCCGCCATTTTTCACGATATTGTGGGCCTAACTGGCTAGGTGTTACTCAAAAGTAAAGTAATTATGTCAATCATTTTTTATAAATAATAACATATATAAAGATCCCACAGTCTTGGACCGTTTCCCAGTAGCCACACTTATTTCTCAATTAAATGAAAAAAGGAGTCCTCATATTTATTTTGCTCCATACTCTGGATGTCAATCACCTAATCTCGTATCTGCACACCTGCGGAGGCAATTCCGCGTTAGTGATTACAACACTAAGTAGTATAATAGATAAAACAAAACATGTACATTCCACTATTTCCTTATGTTTATTTTAATATGTGGTGGAGCGATTCCGCTATACTCCAAAACAATGCGGAGGAGGTATCCGCTGTGATCCGCACACCCCGGCCGTAGCCTTTTTGTAGGGAGGCTACCACTACCGTCTCCAGTGCCAGTGCCTCGCACACCCCGGCCGTAGCCTTTTTGTTGGGTAGCTATCACTGCACTCGGGTGATTGCTATGCCCCGTTTGTGGGGAAGCTCTCACTACCAATTCTAGTGCCAGTGCCGCGCACACCCCGGCTGTAGCCTTTTTATGGGGAGGCTATCACTGCACTCCAGTGCCAATGCCTTGCACACCCCGGCCGTAGCCTTTTTGTGGGGCGGCTATCACTGCACTCAGGTGATTGCTATGCCCCGTTTGTGGGGAAGCTCTCACTACCAACTCTAGTGCCAGTGCCTCACACACCCTGGCCGTAGCCTTTTTATGGGGTGGCTATCACTGCACTCCAATGCCAGTGCATCACACACCCCGGCCGTGGCATTTTTATGGGGCGGCTATCACTGCACTCCAGTGTGATGGAGGAATCGCTGTGCCTCACTCACCCCGGCCGTAGCCTTTTTATGGGGTGGCTATCACTACTCCAAAACAATGTCGATGCATTACAAAATTCATGCACTATAACACGACCCAGTGTCGGACTGAGTCAATTCATTGACCCCGGTTGCACTCGATGCATGGTAGTCGAATCTGGGCTCAGGCCGACCTAGGCTACCAACAAGGAAAATACGATGTTCTACCTATTATACGTACCTGATTTGTGATTACGTCTAACTGTGACCCGTGAACCCTATTAAAGTAATGGGGAGGTCGCCTGGGACGGAGATGAGGGATGAAATACTCACACAGTAATGGGGAGGTCGCCTGGGACGGAGATGAGGGATGAAATACTCCCTCCTCCTGCATATATATACACTTCAACCATTCCCTCCATTAAATTCTCATACCCCATCATCCATTGGTATTTCCTAGGTTCAACGACCCCTTCATTAAATTCTCACACCCAATCATCCATTGGTATTTCCTATGTTCAACAACCCCTTCTCCTTTTATAAATAATAAATGAGGGCTAGGGTTTGTGGAAGCACCCTCTCACCATAATTCCTTTAACCGGGTAATTGGGTAATTAACACGGTTCACTTAACCTTTTCACTCAACCTCTTAAATGGTATGGTTCACTTAAATGGTTAAATGGATAATTAATGTGTTCGACTCGACTGATTCAACTAGAATCGTCCAATTAGAAATTACTTTTCAATTTAACCGGGTAATTCATACTTAACCAGCTAATGAAAATTTTTTTTTCCCGGGTCTTTACAGCCGGGGATGGTAGATAGGTGGTCGAGGGTGACGAGGTGACCACCCAATTGAAGCGGCGATGCTTGACAGCGGTGGAATCGCCGACGCGAGCGCGCCGCTAGGAAGGTGATGACGGCAATGCCGCGGCTCGAGAACGGCCGGAGTTGGCCGAGGCAACATAACCAGGGCATGGCAGGACTGGTGGACGATGATTGATGGCGGCAGGAGGTTGTCGGCTGCGGCGCACCTGGAGTCGGGAACCAAGCTCGCCGGGGAAGAAGAAGAAGAAGGGCTATGGCAATTCTGTAAATACTGGTTGACTCGATACTGACTGGAGTTAAAAATAATACAAACTCGTAATGAATCTTAAAAAAAATTAATTATTTTAATTGGTTATAGGGTAAAGTTACTAAACTAATTAGTTATTGGACGAAGTCGACGTGGACATCAATAATAAAAAATTCAGTAATGAGAAACTGTCGATAATCAATCGGACGATTATAAATGATTAATAAATAAAGATGTTACCTTTATCATATTAAATTTAATACTAGGTAAATAAACTAATTATTTTAATAACGAGTTAGTAATGTAGAAAATAGGTTATTAAACTATAGTCGGGTAGCAATCACTCGTGTCAAAACTAAATAACATAATGGAAATAAATAAAGTTCGAAACTTTATTGTGTCAAATAATTTAAAATAATTGTATTAATAAAATTTATGAATTAAAATAATACATTTTTAAAAAATAATTTACTTGAACAACTTAATTAATTAAATTGTAGTAAGTAATAGTAGCGATTAAGAAAAGTATAACCGAAGGAAAATATACTAATAATAGTAATTAAATATTTGGGTAAAGTTGAAAATTATTTTATTATTTGTTAGGTGTTAATTATGATCTAGATTATTAATGTAAAGTAGGATTTAATGATTATGTTACATGAATAGTGAAATTTTAATATTGTTCAAATTTAATAGTGATATATATATATATATGTATATATATATATGTACATATATATATATATATATATATATATATATTTATATTAGTCGTTTAGTTGCACGCATTTTTACTTGAATAAAATTATACTTGTGTATAATTTTATGTCCTCGTTCAGATTAACATCATTGGTCGCAGCTGCAAGTTCAAAATATCCAGGGCTGTATAATTTTTTGACATGTTGCATTTTCCTTTGTGGATAACCTGGTGAGCCTGAGCTCAGATTTGACCACTATGCACTGAGTGCAACCGGGGTCAAGGAATTGACTCAGTCTAACACGAGGTATGCCCTTCATAATCAAATAATGGACATGATGGACTAACCCATCAGCCAATAAATTGGACATGGAGGATTGGACTCGCCCGCCAATTACGGACATGGTGGATTGGACCCACTAGCCGATAATGGACATGGCGGATTGGACTCGCTAGCCGGTAATGGACATGATGGACTGACCCATTAGCCAATAAATTGGACAAGGCGGATTGGACTCGCTAGCCAATTACTGACATGGTAGATTGAACCCACTAGCCGATCACGGACATGGCGGATTGGACTCGCCAGCCAGTAATGGACATGATGGACACCCATCAGCCAATAAATTGGACATGGTGGATTGGACTCCCCAGCCAGTTACGGACATGGTGGACTGACCCATCAGCCAATAGATGGACATGGTGGACTGGACTCACCGGCTGATAACAGACATGACGGATTGGACTTGCCAACCAGTAACATACATGATGGACTGACCCATCACCCAATAGATGGACATGGTGGACTAACCCATTAGCGAACTAATGGACATGGTGGACTGAACCATCAGCTAATAAATGGACATGTTGGAATGGTCACAAGTGACAATATTATTGATAATGATAGAGAGTTTATGGACTTGTTTTATTTAATTATACGGCTTAGTGGTTAATCACTAACGCGGAATTGCCACGGCAGGTTAGCAGCTGGACCTAAAGACTAAGAGACAACAGGGTGGTTTTTCTACCAACGCCAGTGGTGAACGGTTAATAAGCAGACATCACTTTTTACTTTTCTTGTGTTATAAATGTGGTTACGGCAAACAGTACAAGACTGTGGGATGATTACTTCATGCGTTGTAATTTGAAAATAAGTTCTTTTGAGTTAGAAATGCTAGACTTATTTGCTTCATATTATTTATGAAATCTTTTAAGTAACAGCTGGTCTGGTTAGGATTGGTTGTTATAGGGTTGGTTTTTGTTAAATTTTGAGTAACACCCAGCCAACAAGGCCCACAATATCGTGAAAAATGGCGGGTCATGACAAATTTTCTACTAATGTTCAAAATTAAAAAAATCCATGACCTAAAATTTAATATAATAAAGACTTGGAATAATCTAACCCTTATGAACCAAACTAAAATCCTGCTGCCATGCAAACAATCTAGAAGTATAAGTCTAATGCAGGCTCAAGCTGACTAAGGATCCCACATAGGAATATATAATATTTCGAGTAATTATACGAACCTGGAATGTGAGATCCCTCAACTTAGTCCTACATCTAAAACTTAGTCTCACATCTAATACCTACAGGGAGAAGATCCTGTTTATAAGTGGGAATGGACTATAAATCTTTAACTTAGGTAAACCCTTTTAAAGAAATGACTTAGGTCCACTACGTTGCACTTTGAGCTGGGTCATTACAGGTAGTATCAGAGTAACCTGGTTACGTGTCCCGGTTACGTGTTAGATGGTGGGCTGGACTAGGGATATTGGCTAGGCTGCCTGTCATGGGCCAGAATGGTCGTGGGCTAGGGCTAGCAACGGGCCAAGTATATGCATTTCGGGGACGAAATTCCCTAAGGTGGGTGGATTGTGAGATTCCTCAACTTAGTCCCACATCTAATACCTACTGGGAGAAGATCCTGTTTATAAGTGGGAATGGACTATAGATCTTTAACTTGGGTTAACCATTTTAAAGAAATGACTTGGCCCATTACATTGCACTTTGGGTCGGGTCGTTACATGGAATTTTGATTAGGCACCCGCAACTATGACACGTGATTCTAATATGGATGAAACTTCTCTTAAGTCTGCCCTTTGTGAGCCACATGTGCTGAGAAACTATCAAGATGATGTTTTTTTTAACATCCTCAAAATTCTCCTTTATATAGAAGAATATATGTAGAATTCAAGATGTAACACCCCGATTTTGGTTCACTTAACAACAGAATTGGAAATTTTGCGATCGGGTCGAGTCAAGTTTAAAGTTGTCGGTCGGTATGACTCGATCGATAAAATATATCGAAACAACTTTCTTGATTTCAAAAAAATTGAAGACACCGTTAAATACATGTCAAAACAACTCGAACATAAATAAAAATAAGGAAATAAATAACTACACTTAACTTAAGTGTGTGTAGCCTTTATTTGTCCTTCTACCAAAGTTGACTCAGGATTTGCTAAACCTACATATATTATATGGAAAACGTTAGTAACAAATTTTATTGGTCCAAAAAATAACTAATACAAACTAACAAATAGATATTCCATTGCCCACGAAAGCTTATAAAACTTCAAGATTGCCTCACACTAGGAGGTAAGCAAACATGCTTAAGCAAATGTGGCTCGCAGGCAAGGTTCATAATCATATTCATACATAGAACACTTACGCCCTCACATCTTCCATATCACCTACCACGGTACTTGAGTTGTAAAAGGAACCGTTAAATTAGTGCCACAAATTCCGAAAATGTGTTGTATTACGCAGTAATGCATCACCCTCATACACCACACTACCTAAGGGTTTGAAGGAGTAGGAGTGGGGTCCATAGATATCTCTACACCACTCATTCTCTTATTCTTGAAATATGTAAAAATGAACGTACTTATATAATAGGCTTAGGGAGGAGGCTTGTATCAATAATTATGGAGCTTCAGTTCGAAAACCAACAAGGGATCTCATCCTTGTAGTTTTATTAAACATATAGAAAATAGTGCCAAATCACCCGATATCAAAGCGATGCAATAAAATTCTGCCGATGCCATCCTACGTATAAAACACGATTAAACTCGACACATAAGGAGTCAACCAGAGAGGAAGAGTCCTATGGCTCTTTGGTCCAAGCTCTAAGAGTATCTGCACATCTACGGGGAGCTCGGACTCCTAAACCTACATCGGAACCCACAACTAAGTAAAATACTACCATCTCTATATGATGCATGTTTGTGATGTGTGCTCACATCCCCAATACATCTTAATAAAGAAAATAATGCTAATAAGCCTATAATTAAACATGTGGCATGCAAATTGAGACATAATAATAAATAATAAATAATAAATAAACAAGGAAATACACTCGTAGATAATTAGATAAAAAATAAATACATGAACAAAAATAATACTTTAATCATTAAATAATAATATTACTACACTATATAAATACACAGGCAAACACTAGTAAATATCACATATACTCTTCTTAGTAAACACATAAATATTTAAATAATTAATAAAAAATTAAATAATAATTCAATAAATAATTAATTAATAGTTAATATTCATTAATCATGAATAACAATAATATCATCATTATGGAATATAGAATACGTAATTAATACAAATAAATAATGACATACACACAAACAAACAAATAGATAAATAAATAAATACACACATATGTATACACACACACACACACACACACATACACAATTTAGTAAACATAAATGACTAATATTCATATGTAAATATATCATTGGTAATAATAAGTAATCATATAAACAAGCATCATAATCATTAAATACATGAATCATACTAAATACATATATCATTCGGGACGCGAGGGAAACTCAGTCCGCGCTATATTGGACCCTTTGACGTGATTGAGCGCATTGGACCAGTGGCATATAGGCTAGCATTGCCTCCTCACCTATCAGCTGTGCATGATGTCTTCCACGTGTCAATGTTGAAGAAGTATCACCCTGACAACTCTCATGTTGTCAGCTTCAAAGAGGTAGAGCTGCAACCGGACGTGACGTACCCAGAGGATGCAGTCCGAATCGTGGACCGAAGAGTGAAGATTCTCCAAAGAAAAGAAGTTCCCCTAGTACGAGTGCAATGGACCCGACGAGGAGTTGAAGAAGCTACGTGGGAACGAGAAGATGAGATGAGGAAGCGATACCCGGAGTTGTTCGAGCAACCAGCTTCACAACCAGATACTACGCCAACACGTACATTTAGATGAGGAACGAGGTTGAAACTTCCTTAGTTAAAATTTCGAGGACGAAATTTTTCTAAGGAGGGAAGGTTGTAAAACCCGTGACTCGAGCCAGAGTTTTACGGGAGTGAACCAGTCGGTTCAACCGTCGGTTCGAATCGAGTCAGCTTCATGGACCGCGAGCTGAGTTGAGGCCAGCTGTGAGTTATGAGCGATGAGGGTCATGTATGCTCAAATGTACGATGATAACGCCTAAAAGATGATGAAAAATGGGTTATCAAGTATATGGAGGTATGCAGTATTGATTGTTATTTTTATTTGATCGTAGAATATTTTTTAGGGCCGAATGACGAATTAGGACGCGTTTGATTA
Source organism: Piper betle (assembly GCA_033002965.1). Lineage (NCBI taxonomy): Eukaryota > Viridiplantae > Streptophyta > Magnoliopsida > Piperales > Piperaceae > Piper > Piper betle. The sequence goes on from JAURVB010012757.1 coordinate 7,763, forward strand.
TATTCGGGTGGGTTATTAGTTATAGAGCATGTCATTTGGATGTTGTTGTGTTTGTTTTATTTTATAGAATTTTTCCATATTTTTCTAGATTTTTTTAGAATTTATTACGAACTAGTTATTATTTTGACTCGAGTCGGAATCGAGTCAATACTAAATTACGAGTTTGCCACTAGCCATGTTTTTCATCCTCCCGACCTTCCTCACCCCAAACCCTCGCCGCCGCCATTGCCGCGTGTTGCTGCCGCCGCCGCTGCCGACGCCGGGCTGCCGCCGATCGACGCCGCCCCGCCCCGTCGTGCCGTCGCCGTGCCGCCACGACCCACCCCGGCCACCGTCTCGCCGCCACGACGCCGGAATTGCCCCACGAAACCACCTCGGCCGCCGCCACTTCGGGCCGGATTCCGCCGCCGTCCGGGCCGCTCCGCCGCCGGTGTGACCCTGACGAGCACCCCCTCGCCGTTGCCGACATTTCCCCCATCCTCCCGACCGCCGTCGAGGCCGGCCGGAGCCCCGATCGGAGCACACCGCCGCCGCCGCCCATTTTCGACGCCGCCGTCGACGGCCATCGCCGCCTCGGCTACCCTGTTTGACACCACCATTGGACCGAGCTCGTCGAGCTGGTGCCGATAGACCCCCTGATTGCCCCGTCCCGAATCATCGCCGGAAAACCGTCGGAATCCGCCGGAAAACCGCCGACACTCGCCGGAAAACCGCCGGAACTGCCGGAAAATTGGATTCGTGGGAAATTCGCCGGATCATCCGCCGAACGCACCCAGTCCAATCTGATCGGACTTCGGACGCCGCTAGGTGCCGAATTCGAGTTTCGAGCCACGAAACGGAAACCCTAGCCGTCGCCGATTTTCGACGACGCGAGGTATAATTTATTTTAACTTAATTAATTGAAAGTATTGATTATTAGAATTTGCATGCTATGATTGATGAATTGTGCATTGTAATTACTTGTATAAATGTGGATTTGATTTAGAATAAAATATGAAATTTGTGGAATTGTGTGGTGTTAAAAATAGAAGTTATGAAACTAATTAGGGTTATTAGGTAATGATCATGATCTAATGCAAACTAGCCTAAGTAGACTTGCTAGAATTGATATAGGTTGATGTGTGTTGATTGATGCGTGATTGTGTTGATTGTGTGTGCATGCTATAGGATGTGTGATTCATCATGCGGGCGTTAGTTTTTAGCTTGATTGTGTAGGTACGGTGTAGGAGCTCGCCGCCTAGGCGCGTGGACCCGTTTGGAGCTTCTACCAGGTCCGTTTAGGACTCGTTCTCTGTTTTACGCTATTCTATTGTATATTTGATTTATCATGTGCAGGACGAGTTAAGTGGCGTTTTATCGGATCCCACTTAACTCGGGCCATTTAGCCAACAGTTCTTATTTCGGATTAATAACCCTCGAGGATGAGATCCCTCGAGTTTGTTTTCGAACTTCAGATCCAGCTCACGATGCCTTCGGGCCTATTGTATAAATCCCAACCCAGGCCTATATATATATAGTTTTCGTGTTTTCGGTGAGAGATGGAATGAGGGTTACTTGCGGCCACGTCTTCAGATAGGGCGTGTGCCCGGAAGAGCGGGCTCTGGAGCTGGGGAGAACCCACTTCGTTCCCGAAGGATCCGGACAACTCCACCTTTGAGTTCCTCAAACCCGGAGAAGTGTGGAGGTTTACGGGTACTGCAATGCAGCGCATGTCTAGACTTGTGGTTCAAAGGGTACTGAAGGCGACTGCCTGAGAGTGCTCGGCCTTTGTGCTCAAGGCCAGGAGTAATATGGAAGGTGCAGAGGGCGGTAAGGAATGAAATTTGATGCGAGAAGCGATAGAGGAATGGCCAAGGTATGAGGATGAGAAAGATAGGGGGACGCTGTCGACCCGAGGGCGACGGCCCGACGGCGACGGCTCCCGTATGTGCCCTGATGAGAGTTCTTGAGGAAGTATATGGTTTTGATTCAACAGGAGAGTTTGCTCTCCTGTGCCAGATTGATATTAGTTATTTTCCGGGCCGGTAACACTCGTTACTGACGGTTTTTCTATATATATGTAGGTGAGGAATGCGAGCGATGAAAGCTGTCGGGACTGCGGAGGAGCAGCACAGAACCGCGCACACATGTACCTGCCGCGTGTAACGTATAATGACGGTGTGTTATTGCTACGTGAATGATAACTTTGATGTGTTTGTTTAGATAAATTGCTTGTTATGAAATGAATGGATAAATGTGAATGAGTAGTGAGTTTGGAGTTCAGGCTCGGTTCAATTGAAACGAAAGAGATAATGATGAATGCTACGATAGATTATCATGTTTTATCGTATTTTGATAAAATAGTATATATTTTCTTTTGGTTTCTCATTTATTATTTTGTCTTGTTTTTGCTTGTACATCATATCATGCATGTAGGACCACGTTAGAACCCAATCGTTCTCATTCATGCATTTCATATTTGCATCTCCATCTTGAGACGCCGAGAGTAGATCCGGGTCGGCTTAACCGAATCTAGTAGATTAACGAACGGTTCGGTCGCCGGTGACATTTCCGGGTCGGTTCGCGGGTGAACCGAAACGGGGTGTTACACATGGGTTGGCGGACTCAGGCATGACCAAGCGAATGAAAATGCAAGCAAGCGAATGCGGACTGGGGCAAGCAAGTTTCGAACTGGGCAAATAGGCAGAACTGGTGGGTTGTGGTGCCTGTCATCGAAAGGTCATGAGTCGTATGAGTGGGAGGCCGGCCGCGAGACGGTCATGGGGGTGCCAGTTTGGTGGCAGGGGCATGGCAAAGATTAGCCAGCAGCGAGCCAAAGTGGCTGTGGCATAATGTTGGAAATTTTCAAAATCGTGGAAACTTTATAGAAATAAATGGGTGAAGATCTTGCCACATGGCATGATCTGGACGTCACACAACTCTTGGCCTAGTGGAGCCCACCTATAGGCATATGCACTATACACATGGATGGAAAGCTTGGATCGATACCATCCAAAGTTGAAATTGATTCGAGTCCTAATAGTGACTCTACGTGTGGGAATTGAGGTAAACAGGATAAGTGGGCCTCAAAACCTTAAACGCAATCAAGTTAGGCACACTAGGCCTAATCCAATTGTTTGAAATCCCAATAATGCATGCAAATGAAATACGTAGAAAATCCCAAACGGATGCTAAATGCTACAATGACCTTGATCTAAGGCTAAAATCCTGGCTAACTCCTAAAAATCATATGTATACCTCATGTATACACGGACCACTCATGCTCTACTATATCAAAACTGAAATTATCATATACATATTGGGCAAACCTAGCCTCCATAATTGCTCATATGGCCATCTACACTTCATACTCATATTCTTAAATTATTTTGCCTCGAGCTTGCTCGAAACTGGCCTTAACCGAGCAAACTACAAGCGGGTAAAACCCTTACCCGATGTTGGGTTTTACACAAGAAGTTTCTACATTAAATTTTTATACAATGAACATAATCACACATAACTATATTAACTATTTGTGTGATAACGAAAATTCAAAAAAATTAACTATTGAGTTAATGCGAATGGGTGTCAAATCGCACTCACAACTCCCAATCCTAAGAATTCAAAAAATAAAATTTATTTAAAACCATCCACAAATACCATTGTACCTATACGTAAAGGTCCTAATTGATAATTTATGATATTGATTCCCAAAAATTAATTTAATTAAATAATATTTAAGATTCGTTCTTATATTTACAAAACCTAAAAAAAATAACCTCATTATTTTCAGGGTTTTACGGTTGTATTTATGACATTATTATCATATACTTGAGTACATATGACCCTCATGGTTCATTGCACATGACCAGCCTCGGTTCAGTACACGTATTCTAAAATTTACTCGGCTAAAAATAATTGTCGAACCGACCGGTTCTGAATAGAAAACCCTAACCTGGGTCACAAGTTTTACAAATATAATTCATATACATAACCTAAATGAAAACACATTATACTTATGTAATATTATATAAATAATTATTTATTAATAATTGTCCCACATGAACATGAATTTAAAAGACAACCATATACATAAATCAACAACACTAATAATAATAATAACGAAAATAGTTTAGTTATCTATATATAATATAAAGCATGCTTTCATCCAAAAACATATGATAAAAAATTTAAAACCCAACTTCAGGTTAGGGTTTTACCCGCTTCTAGGTTGCCTGGTTCGGGCTAGTCTTGAGTCGATTCGAACAAGCTTGAGCAAGAGCAATTTTTAGAATACAAGTATGGGGGCAAATGCCCATATGAGCATGTTAAAATGGTTGTGTATGTCGACATGCAGATGATAGATTCATTTATAATATAGTATAGATTCAGTTCTAATACAGTAGAGTACTATTTATCAGTGTATACACGAGATATACAAATGATTTTTTTATGGGTTAGCGAGAGTTTTAGGCATAGATATAGGTCGTTAAAGTGTTTAGTATCTTTATGGGATTTTTAGGGTATTTCATTTGCATGTAGCATAGGGATTTTTTTAATGGGATTTTTAGGGTATCTATATAGTCACTTTTAGGACACGAGTTAGTTTTAAATTTTGATGGTCTCGATCTGAGGTTTCCGTCCATATGTATATTGCAAAACCGATTTCCATTCGTACCTCTCACGATCACGGTTGCCGCCGAAGCCACCACGAACGAGGAAATTTTTATAGTTGGTTTCCTCCACTGTTGCCGTCGATCGAGCTATTTTTCGACCCCAGCAAGCCACTTCTGGCCTATCCGACAACCCAAACACCTTCATCTTGCCAGGATCCCCGTTTTGAGCCACCCATTACCACCACTGTGGTAATGATCGCAACCGGAAAAGCCATCTGTAACATCCCAAAAATAACTCTGGTATTTTATCTCGAAATAAGTGTTAAATATTATTAAATTAAGGTAATTTAATAATATTTATAGATTCATTTCCATAAGATTTATGGATCAATTTTTCGTATTTCGAGTGAGTATGCACTTATGACTTGAATTCTCATATTTCAAGGATATATTTATGACTTATGACCTTTCAGCTTTGTTTTCATGTCTATATAAGCATATCTTCCTCAACCGAGTAGAGGGAACTTTTGTGTGTGTGATGTGGGTTTTTGTATATGAGTATGTTACTTGTGCATCACTTTGGTATATGTTATGGGTGCTTCTCTGAATGTATATGTGTATGTGCATTCCTTTGTTATGTGTTATATGTTTGATTTTATGTATGATTCTACAAGAACAAGCATGTCACCATCGACCAGATTCTAATACATGTACATGTTATGAAAGATTGAATATGATGATGAAAGTTGAAGTATGATGAGGCATGTCACCGTCGACCAGATTCTGGTGCATGTATGTATTTAAGAATTTACAGTATGTATGACCAGGTACGTATGTATGTATGATTTTCCTAAATCATTTTCATTGGTAGTTGAGTATGTATGTATGTATGTCTGAATGAATTTGTTGGTTGTTAATTGATTATGTATGTATGAAGGATTTTTGTTGGTTGTTGAGTGGTTTCGGCCTATGTTCTTTAAAATTTGATCTAAGTTTTTATGTTAGTAGTTATTTTTTTTAAACATCTCATTTCAATCTTTCATTAGAATTAGAGTTTTGAGATGTCTCGGTGGTATCAGAGCGAACCCGGTTCCGTCTTGGATTGAGCGGATCCAAAACCTACTAGGGTACGATCCTGTTTATGTATTTAGTATGTTTATGACTTTAGTCTAATTATATTTTCGATGACGAAAATTCTCAAGTTGGGGATAATGTAACATCCCAAAAATAACTCAGGTATTTTATCTCGAAATATGTGTTAAATATTATTAAATTAAGGTAATTTAATAATATTTATAGATTCATTTCCATAAGTTTTATGGTTCGAAATAGGCCATCCACATCTCATAATGGAGGCCTTCATAAAATTGCTCTATCCTTCTTCCTTCTATGGGGACCAAATCCAGTGCAAATCTCTCCATAGCTCTAAACCTGGTCTCATATTACACCATTGTCGTGGGTCCCTACTTCAATTGTTAGAATTCCCACTCATTCCTCTTCTTGACATCTGGCGTAAAGTACTTTCCATCAAATTCCACTTTGAATTCCTCCCAAATGATGTCCGCTAGGATGGCAATGGGCAAATTTAGAATTCTACACTGAATCCCACCATACTCTTGCATAGTCTTGGAATGACCCTCTAATGATGTCTACTGTAAAATTTCAGTTTTACCCGATTTTAACAATGTAAGTATGAGGCCTAGATGGCCATATGAGCATGTGTATAGGGGTTAAGTATGTCAAACATGTATATAATAGTTTCAAATATGATATAGTATAGCATGAGGTATCAGTGTACACATGAGGTATACATATAATTTTTATGAGTTAGCTAGGATTTTAGGCTTAGATCTAAGCCATTACGGCATTTAGTATATGTTTGGAATTTCTTGGGTATTTCATTTGTAAGAACCGTGAAAATATGTGAAAATTTTTATTTCAAGACTTGAACCTAAGTATTATGAAATATTATTTTCGATGAATGGATATGGTTGGTTATCAAGTAGACCGATCACGGTTCAACGTAAAGCCAAACCCTAACCTTAGAGAAGACGTAAGGCCAAACTCTGGCATTAGGGAAGACGAACCCAACCTAGAGAATACTGATTCATGAACAAATGATGGGGTAAGAGAATTTAATAAAGGGACTCGTTGAACCTAAGGAATACCTATACATGAATAGATGTGAGAATTTAATTGAGGAACTCGTTGAAGCATATATATATAGGAGGAGGGGGTTAGGGAGGAGAGGGAGTCCACTCCTTCTTGCCTCCTCTCCAGTGCCTTTCCATTCTGGTGTAAGTATTTCATACTTCTTCTTAGTTTCTTTTCCATTAGAACTCTTACATGCATGGTTGCAACGCATAAATTCATTAGAAATACCTTGCTAAGTTGCTGGAACTTTTTGGTATAAATTGCAATAGGTCTTTGGGTGTTGAGATATTGTATAGTTGCAAATTAGATGGCAGATATGAAATTCACGTTTGACTAGTTTCAAGAAACCCTATTTTTTTTAGCCGCACTGTTCAAAATCTAATAATGGACATGTCAGAATGGAACGGACAGTCCATAAATAAATATCGGCCAATAAGGGGGGTACAGTGGAATGGACCCATCGGCTCAACCTAATAAGTGGTACGGTGGAATGGACCCATCGGCCAATAGGGGGGTATGATGGAATGGACCCATCGGCTCAACCTAATAAGGGGGTACGGTGGAATGGACCCATCGGCTCAACCTAATAAGTGGTACGGTGGAATGGACCCATCGGCCAATAGGGGGTACGATGGAATGGACCCATCGGCTCAACCTAATAAGGGGGTACGGTGGAATGGACCCATCGGCTCAACCTAATAAGTGGTACGGTGGAATGGACCTATCGGCCAATAAGGGGGCACGATGGACTGACCCATCGGCCTAATATTTTATAGTGGCACGGTGGACTAACCCATCAGCTAATAGAACTACAACATAATAGGGGGTTACGATGGAATGAACCAATCGGCCAATAAGGGGGCACGATGGACTGACCCATCGGCCCAATATTTTATAGTGGCACGGTGGACTAACCCATCAGCCAATAGAACTACATCGAGCTTGATCCCGACATGGGTATGTAGGCCAATCAAGATTGTTTGATTTCAGCTCAAATAAGGTAGAATAAAAGTATGATAGGATAGTCAGGTTAGGAGAATGGGTAATAAATGAGACTTCTTTTTATTTTGTTTTGAGTTATAAATGTGGCTATGGGAAATGGTTTAAGACTGTGGGAATCATTATTTTATAACTTATTATTCGGCATTTTGTAGTTTTATTTTGGTAACACCTGGCAGCTAGGCCCACAATGTTGTGAAAAATGGCTCGGAGTTGTTACATCATTGGCATGCAACGTAGGAAATTTGGATCACTTTATTGTGCCCCTATGAGCCTAGCTTGATTGAGTTCAAGGTTCAAATGACCGCTGTGGCCGTTTTTTGGTACCGACGAGCTACCTTTGGCCAGTCCAACCACTCACTTAGCATCTATTCGCTAAGATCTGTATTTTGAGACAACCCACAACGACCGCTGTGGCTGCAATCGCCGCCGACGACGTTGCAATACCGGGTGACGGTCCGCCCTGTTGTTGCTGTTTTTCTGCCAGCAAGTGGCCGGACTCCGCCGATCATCACCATCACCAGCTCCGCCTTGACGCCCCCTACCGAACCTGACCGGCGGCGACCCCAACTGCGCCACCGTCAACGTTTTCTGGGGACAAGCACCGCCTCCACCGTTCGGCCTGAATACACAGTTCGTGTTCGCCTGGTCATGCCCGAGTCCGCTAGCCTATATCCATGTCAATGTCAGCCTAGCCGACCCAGCCCGGTAGTTTATTTAACCCAGTTAATATTGACTCAGCCCAATCCAGTCTGTTTCAGCACGGTTCGATCTGGTTCAACTAATTTTCAGACCATTTTCGTCTGTTCTTTCACCGTTTTCAATAATTTGAGAACTTTTATGTTAGTTGTAATGCATATTGACATCATTTAACATGATTGGATGCTATGATTATTTTTCTTTATTTATTATTCTATTCTATTTGTTTATTTATTTATTTAAATATTATTATTTATTTATGTGACTTATCATGTATGATGAATGTTTGCGTGATTATTTACTATTATTAATAGTATATTTATTTATGAATATTAGTCTTATTATGTGTACTAAATTTTGCATGTTATTTATTTGTTTATATTGTATGACTATGATATTATTAATATTCATGATTAATGAGTATTAACTATTTGTTTATTTATTTATTTATTTATTGAATTATTATATACTTACTTATTTATTTATATCTTTCCTAACAAGAGTATTTGTTGATGTTTACACGTGTTTACCCGTGAATTTATATAGTATGATTATATTATTATTTTATGATTAGAGTATTGATCATGTTTACGTATTTATTATTTATCTAATTATCTATGAGTACATTTTCTTGTTTATTTATTTATTTATTATATATTATGATTAAGTCTCGAATTTTGTGCCACATGTTTAGTTATAGGTTTGTTAGCACTGTTTTCTTTATTAGGATGTATTGATATCATGAGTACACACCACAAGCATGCGTCATATAGAGAATTTAGTATTTTACATAGTAGTGGGTTCCAATGTAGGTTTTGGAGTTTGAGCCCACTGTAGATGTGTAGATACCCTTGGAGCTTGGACCACAAGTCTGTAGGATTCTCCTTTGCTTGATCTCTGTTTAACTACATGCGTGTCGAGTTCAACGGTGTTTTATCGGATCCCTCTGATGTCAGGCTATTTAGCCGTGTTTTGTACACATCTTGAATAAAACTACAAGGATGACACCCCTTGTTGGGTTTTGAATTGACGCTCCAGAAATATATGATATAAGCCTCTTCCATAAACCTATTATATTTGGATGCTCAATTTTATGGATGTCATGAATAAGAGAGTGAGTAGTATGGGATATATATGGACCACACTAGTACTCTTTCAAACCCTAAGGTAGTGCGGTGTATGAGAGTACTGCATAACGTAGAATATTTCCCGAATTTGTGGCACTAACTTAACTGTTCCGTTTGCCACTCGAATACCGTGGAAGATGTGAGGGCATAAGCATCGTATGTATGAATATGATTATGAGCCTCCCATGCAAGCCAGCATTTGCTTAAACATGTTTGCTTACCGCCCAGTGTGAGGCAATCATGAAGTTTCATAAGTTTTCATGGGTAATGGAATACCCATTTGCCAGTTTGTATTAGTTATTCTTTGGACTAGTAACATTTGTTATTGACATTTTTTCGTATAATATATGTAGGCCTTGCAATCTTGAGTTAACTTTGGTTGAAGGACAAACAAACGCTATAGTCACTTGAGCTTAGCGCAGTTATTTACTTTCTTACTTTTATTTATGTTCGATGTGTTTTACCGTGTATTTAATGGTGTCTTCTAATCGCTTGACACCAAGAAGGTTCTTTCTATATATTGTATCGATCAAGTCTTACTAACGAATAACTTTAAACATGACTCAATTTGATCGTAACATTTCTAATTTGGTTCTTAAGTGAACCAAAATCGGGATGTTACAGATACTCTGTGCTCCATCGGGCTTCCCGTGCTACCAAACACTCCTGTGGCCAATGGAATCCATAGGAATGCCTCTTCCACATCCAACTTCCCAAAGAAAGGTTGTCCACCATTCTTCACGAACCTTTTATACTACCACAACTCTAGATTCCTTCCATCCACTGATCTATTTGATCCTTCTCTTAGATCATACTGCAGGAATCTGTGCACCTAAACCTGCTGGTACACTGTAACATCTTGCAACTCCACTTCCACCTGCACTTTGCTTACCATTTGGTCCAATTCTCACCTAAAATGGGAAAAATAGAAGAGTCATTGTTGGACTAGCTCTCAATTGCAGCGGTGGAGGAGGAGGTGGTGGCGGCAGAGGGGCCCATGAGAATTGTTGGCTCTCCTCGTGCCTCTTCATCCACTGCTAGTCTCTTCTCAGCTCTAGCCACCGAAAGAGCTATCTACCTGAGCTCTCTTTTGAATTCCTCTTCGTTTTGCTGCATATGTATCTAAACTTTGGCAAACCTGGCAATCACTGCATGCCTCTCTTGTCAACTGCTTCTACTACGGTGACTCTCTCAATGAAGGCCCTCATTGAGTAAACTAATGAAAATACGCACATTGGCCTCGTCCAGTGGCACCGTCGTCTTGGATTGACTAGAGGTTGTGTCATTGTGACCATGATTGGGACTCTCCTGTCTAGGAAATGGAGGGGATGGGGCCCTAATTTGTGTCCTACAAGTCTGGTTCACATCCTACTAGTACTCCCTACTCTAATATGATCACCCAATCACACTACTATTCGGTATGAAAATTTGTAAACCAAAAACATTAAGACAAAAAAAGTACCTAGTGGTATAGCTCGGAGTAGCTTTCACATACATGTAACCTATAAAACATCTACCATCTTAATCAACCAAGAGTTAGTTCTGATATGAATTCTGTAACACCCATTTCAATTCGCCCATGAACCAACCCAAAAATATTAACAGTGACCAAACCGTTAGCTAATCTACTAAATTTAGCTAAGCAGACCCGAATCTACCCTCAGCGCCTCAAGATGGTGATGTAACATGTAAAGCATAGATGAGATGTTTGGGTTCTAACGTTGTCCTACATACATGTCTTGATATGCAAACAAGTAAATAAACAAAAGTTCAAAAGAAATATCTATTTTGAAAATGAAACGGGTAGAGTTTCCCTTAAAAGTACAATAGAGGTCACCCTGTCAACAATAAATGATATATATTTATAGAAACGAAAATCGACAACACCGTCTAAACACAACATGATTTTCACATTCTAGTGACCTTTGCTCCGTAGCTCACCCTATTCATTTTCCACTTTCCATTTGCATTCACGTACATAATATCTTCAGCAATTCACAAAATATCATTCAAATTCATTATCCACACAATTCAATACACCACCAATTACAGTCGCCAGCTACATGTGTGCGCAACTTCATTGCAGCTTCTCCACAGTCCCAACAGTTCTCATTCTTCGAGATTGTCACCTACATATATAATAAAAAGATGTCAGTAACGAGTGTTACTGGTTCAGAAATAACTAATAACAAACTGACATAGGAGTAAAAACCTCATACACTTCCTCAAGAACTCTCATAAGAGCAATAATGGGAGCTATCGACCACGGGCATAAGTGTCCCCTTTCCATGTCATTCTCTTTACTTGGCCATTTAAACTATCCTTTTGCACGGGAAAACCATTCTCTTTCCTCCCGGCCTTCTACATCCTCGACATTACTCTTGGCCCTGAGTACAGAGAGTGACTACTCTCAGACATGTGCCTTTAGTACCCTTTTACACCACAAGTCTAGACATACGCTACACAGTAGTACTTGTAAACCTCCACACTTCTCAGGGTTTGAGGAACTCCAAGGTGGAGTGGATCCCTCAGGAATGGAGTTGATGCTGACCAATTCTATAGCCCGCTTTGATAAACACACCACCTATCTTAAGACATCGCTGTTGGTTTCCCTCATCATACATCTCACTGACAATGTGAAAACTACATATACAAAGGTCAGGGTAGGGATTTTGATATAATAGGCCCGAAGGCATCATTGGCTGGATCTGAGTTTTGAAAACAAACTCGAGTGATCTCATCCTCAAGAGTTATTAATCTGGAAATACGATCGGCTAAATGGCCCGTGTGGAGTATTATAGATTAAATCCACCACTCGACATGTTCTCTTACCTATTAAAACAAATCACGAGAGATTGAGACAATAAATTGGGATCTAGTCCTAAATGGACCTAGTAGAAGCTCCAAGCATCCCCTCGTGCCTAGGCGGTGAGCTCCAACTATGAATGTGCACATCAAACTCAAAGCTGATGTATAGTATACATGCACCATATCATACATCCATCACACATAAGTTTTCTTATGGTACGTTGCATTAGATTACGATCATTACTTAGTTTACCTAATTAGTTCCTTAGCATCCGTTTTAATACAATTCAATCAAGAAAACTTCATCTTTTTATTTATAATAAAAATATCTAACATGAAAATTCATCAATCCTAGAATGCTGTGCTAATAATCATCGATGTTAAATAAATAAATCAGAGGAAATTATACCTCACATCATCGGTAATCGGTGACGGCTAGGGTTTCATCGCATGTCTCGATCTCGAATCCCATTTTTTGGTAGTATTCTAGTGGTTTTCCGGTGACTGTTGTCGACGGCGGCTATTGGTGGGATGGTGGTGGTATGGGGTATGGTTCAAACCAACTCGGCAAGCCCGATGCATCTACGGCATCGACAATGTCGGTGGAAGCAATGGCTGGCCGAAAAAGGGGCAAAGCAGGGCGGTTAGTGATGGGTGATGAGATCCGACTGGGATGGGCGGTACTGGGCTCTGCTCTGGTTGGGGAAGGTCATGGATGGGTTGGCAAAGTCGAGGTTGCTACTGGATGGCAGCAGAAGGATTTGCGACTAGAACGTGGTGCTAGGGTACAGCTCCCTCGCGTTGTGGAAGCTAGGCAGCTGTTGGGGGCTCTCAGGGTGGCAAGGCGAAGACACAGCAAGGTTAGGTGGCGTCGATCGGTGGCTGGGTGGCGTTGACAGTGCCGTCAGCGGCAAGCACATGGGCTGGCATTGAGGGTTTGGGAGGAAAGAAAAGATGTCGAGGGGAGAAATACTTTGGTGGCAATATCGTAAATAAATGCTGACTTGACTCTGACTCAAGTCAAAGGTAATAACCAACTCATAATAAATGCTAGAAAAATCCAAAAATATAGGGTAAAATTCTCTAAAATATAATACACATCATAACATCACAATGGCATGTTCTATAACTAACAGCCCACCCAAACTGCCCTATAATGTTTCCTATTGTGTTCTCCGGCCTAAAATTAATTTTAGGATCAAATATATAAAAAATACCCTGCATATATTCATATGTTCGGATAACTTATTTCTCACCATCTTTGTAAAAACAGTGAAAATTTAATATATTCGACTCGGGCAGGGAAAGATCGAATGTTAGAGAATTAATATTAATTAAATTATATTCTCCACCCGGTTAAATATTTTATTCTTTACCCAGTTAAATGAATAAAATACGGGTGTTGGTATGTTTTCACATACCCTAGCCATTTTTTGTGAAGGGACATCATTTTTCGTTTTATAAATTGTGAGGGGGCGTCATTACGCTCTCATCTTCTTCTCCTCTTCCTTACCGGAGCCGGCATCTTCCTTGCTTGGGTAACCTTCCTATCTTCCTCTTCTTAATTTTCATGCAATCATATGACTTTTTAATTGATAATAAGCTAGATAATCATGAGAAATCAAGTCTGAAATAAAAAATAAACAACAAGAACTAAAATGAAAACTAGAATTCCATCCATGGCCGAGTAGTCTGAAATATTGGCAAGATGGGCGACGGTAAAAATGTTTGCAAGGCATTCCCTCACAACCCGACGTCTTCTCCTGCGGCTGGGTCCAAGGGAGGGCTCGCCATGTCCCTGGTTTCCAAGTGGTGGCGGAATTACAATTGGTTATGGGCGGAGTTGTAGGGAGCAGCACTGTGGAGGAATTCCAGACATCTATACCAGTTAGCCGGTCAAGGCTCACGCCGTGCATGCTCACAGCACTTGGCCATGACGTTGGGTTGTCGTGCAGGGAGAAGGGAAGAGTTCCCGGTAGTGCTGCTGGCCGGACGGAGTTAAATTTGCAGTCCTGGCGGTGCTGCTGGCCAGAAGTCGCGTCTTGGTGTAGAATAGAGTTGGACGTGGATGGTTGCTGAAATGCACGAGCTTTAGGCTTCCAATTTGGTTGCTAGGGAAGCGAAGCAATTAGGGAAGGAAGTGATCTAGTTTTGGGTTGAAGAACAAGCCGCCAAGACTGGTTTTTGGGTGCAAAGATGGAGTTTGGAGAAGAAGGGGATGTTGGGGAAGAAGAAGGTGGCATTTTTGTAAATATGGGTTGACTCGTTACAATAATACTAACTCGTAATAAAGCGTTAAAATAATCATTTTAATGGGTTATGGGTAAAGCTACTAAACTAAATGATTATTGGACGAAATCAACATGGACATAAGTAATAAAAATACGGTAATGATAAACGATCGATAATTAATCGGCACACAACAAGCGATTAAATTAAATCGAAGGGTTATAAATGATTAATATAATAAAGATTTTACCTTTACTATATTAAATTTAATATTAGGTAAATAAAGTGATTACTTTAATAACGAGTTATTAATGTTGAAAATGAGTTATTAAACTATAGTCGGACAGATATCACTAGCATCGAACATAAATAGCATAATGAAAATAAATAAACTTCAAAATTTAATTGAGTCGAATAATTTAAAATAATTGTATTAATAATATTTTAAAATTAGAATATTACAAATTATTTTAAATAATTTAATCGTACAACTTAGTTAATTAAATTGCTATGAATAAGGATAACGATTAAAGATTTAAAACCGTAAACTAAATTATCAAGATTCTGGTTACTTAATTATCGTCTAAAAGGAAAATATACTAATAATAGTAACTAAGTATTTGTTAATAAGTTGATAATTATTTTATTATTTGTTAAGTGTTAATTATGATCGACATTATTAATATAAAGTAGGATTTAAATGATTATATCGCATGAATAGTTTAATATTTAATATTGTTGAAATTTAATAGTGATATATATATTAGTCATTTAGTTGCATGCATTTCTACTCGAATAAATTATACTTATGTATAATTTTATGTCCTCGTTCATATTAGGATGATTGGTCACAACTGCGAGTTCGAAATATCCAGGTCCGTATAATTATTTAAAATGTTGTATTTTCCTTCGTGGACAACCTGGTCAGCCTGAGCCCAGATTCGACCACCATGCACTGAGTGCAACCGATGTCAAGGAATTGACTCAATCAGACACAGGCTACGCCCTTCATAATCCAATAATGGACATGTCAGAATGGACCTGACAGCTATAATATGATAAATTGGATATGGCACATTGGACTCGCCAGCCAATTACGGACATGGTGCACTGACCCATCTACCAATAGATGGACATGGTGGACTGACCCATCAGCCAACTAATAGACATGGTGGATTGGACTCACCAGCCGATAACGGACATGGCGGATTGGACTCGTCAGCCGGTAATGGACATGATGGACTGACCCATCAACCAATAAATTGGACATGGCGGATTGGATTCTCCAGCCAATTACGAACATGGTGGACTAACCCATCAGCCAATAGATGGACATGGTAGACTAACCCATCAGCCAACTAATAGACATGGTGGATTGGACTCACTAGCCGATAACGAACATGGCGAATTGGACTCGCCAGCAGGTAATGGACATGATGGACTGACCCATCACCCAATAGATGGACATGGTGGAATGACCCATCAACCAACTAATGGACATGGTGGACTGAACCATCAGCTAATAAATGGACATGTTGGAATGGTCCCAACAGCCAATATTATAGATAATGATAGGGAGTTTATGAACTTGTTTTATTTAATTATACGGCTTAGTGGTTCATCACTAACGCGGAATTGCCTCCGCGGGTTAGCAGCTGGAACTAAATGCTATGGGAACAGATAATAAGTGGACTTCTATTTTTACTTTTCTTGTGTTATAAATGAGGCTATGGGAAATGGTCCAAGACTGTGGGATAATTATTTCATACATTGTCATTTGAAACATAAGTTCTTTTGAGTTAGAAATGCTAGACTTATTTACTTTCATATTATTCATGTAACCTTTTAAGTTACACCTGGTCCGGTTAGGGCTGGTCGTTATAGGGTTGGATTTGTTAAATTTTGAGTACACCTGGCCTACAAGGCCTACAATATTGTGAAAAATGGCGGGTCGTTACAATTTTTCTGATGTTATCATCATACACTCAGGTACACTTGACCCTCATCGCTCATAACTTACGGTTGGCCTCGCCTCAGCAATAGTTAATGAAACAAACTTGACTCAAACCGACAGTGGAAATGACTGGTTCACTAATATAAATCTCTAACTCGAGTCATAGTTTTACACCAAAGATGAGCTAGATTTCCTTTGACCATAGATTCACTCAATCTGCCAGGGCTAGACCAATGATTTCTAGTTAGAGGCAATCAGCTCTTATGGGAGCAGTCACTCCAAATTCCATGAGGTAAGTGTAGGCTCAACATTTGTTTGTCATCATACGTGTCGCCACCATGGTCCATACCCCTTTGGATTAGGCTCACATGGTTCAAAAACATGAGTAGAATTATTAGCATCTACTTTTGAGGAGACCAATGTGGGCTCAACATTATCTTTCTATCATACCTATAACACCCCGTTTCAGCTCACCCACGAACCAACCCGGAAATGTCACCAGCGACCGAACCGTTTGCTAATCTACTGGATTCGGTTAAGCCGACCCGGATCTACCCTCGGCGTCTAAAGATGGAGATGCGAACATGAAATGCATGGATGGGAACAATTGGGTTCTCACGGAGTCCTACATGCATGCCATGACTTGAAAGCAAAGACAAAACTAAACAATAAATGAGAAACCAAGAAAAACAGATAGAGTTTCCCCTAAAAGTGCAATAGGGGCCAACCTGTCCACAACAAGGGTATATAAATATTTTATCAAAATACGACAAAACATAACAATTTACCATGACATTCAATCATTATCTCATTTGTTTCACCTGAGCTGAGTCTGAACTCCAAGGCTCCCTACTCATTCACATTGATCGGTTCGTTTCATAACAAGCAATTCATTTAAGCAAATACATCGAAATTATCACTCATGTAGCGATAACACACCGTCATTATAGATTACACGTGGCAGGTACATGTGTGCGTGGTTCCGTCCTGCTCCTCCGCAGTCCCGACAGCTTTCATCGCTCCCATTCCTCACCTACATATTTATAGAAAAACTGTCAGTAACGCGTGTTACTGGCCCAGAAAATAACTAATATCAATCTTGCACAAGAGAGAAAACTCTCCTGTTGAATGAAAACCATATATACTTCCTCAAGAACTCCCATCAGGGCACATATGGGAGCCATCGCTATAGGGCCGTCGCCCTCAAGTCGACAGCGTCCCCCTTTCTTTCTCATTCTCATACGTTGGCAATTTCTCTATCGCTTCTCGCATCAAATCTCATTCCTTTTCGCCCTCTACACCTTCTATATTACTCTTGGCCTTGAGCACGAAGGCCGAGCACTCTCAAGCTATCGCCTTTAGTGCCCTTTGAACCACAAGTCGAGACATGCGCTGCATTGTAGTACCCATAAACCTCCACACTTCTCCAAGTTTAAGGAACTCAAAGGTGGAGTTGTCCGGATCCTTCGGGAACGAAGTGGGTTCTCCCCTGCTCCAGAGCCCGCTCTTTTGAGCACATGCCCTATCTGAAGGCGTGGCCGTCAGTTGCCCTCATTCCATCTCTCACCGAAAATGCAAAAACTATATATATATAGGCCTGGGATGGAATTTATACAATAGGCCCAAAGGCATCGTGAGTTGGATCTGAAGTTCGAAAACAAACTCGAGGGATCTCATCCTCGAGGGTTATTAATACGAAAAAAACTGTTGGCTAAATGGCCCGAGTCAAGTGGGATCCGATAAAACACCACTTAACTCATCCTATACATGATAAATCAAATACACAAGGGAATAGCGTAAATTAGAGAATGTGTCCTAAACGGACCTGGTAGAAGCTCCAAACGGGTCCACGCGCCTAAGCGGCGAACTCGTACATCGTACCTATACAGTCAAGCTAAAAACTAATGCTCGCATGATGAATCACACATCCTACAGCATGCACACACAATCAACACAATCACGCATCAATCAACACAATACAGACTCC
>JAURVB010012758.1:0-143858 GCA_033002965.1 Piper betle
CTTAAGTTGGTTTACTTGAAGTCTTCTATTAATTAGAGCTTTAGATTTTGAACCAAGAAAAAATTATAAAGCAATTAAGAAAAATTAGCTACGTGGCAGTCAAATTCATTATTTCAACAAAAACTAAATTAGTTGAACCACACCTAACAAATAAGTAAACCTCAAACCAACTCCTAAGTTAAATTATTAAAATGATCCCAAGAAAGAAACTAGTTCCACTACCATCCAACCCCATAATAAAAATATATGAGTATAAATAAGTCCCATAAGATAAGTCTGTAATAGAGTTCGCTGACTATCCCCGGCCAAATCGACGAACTCAAATATCTAAGTGCGCACTTGGGAAGACAATTCTACGTTAGTGGTAAAAATACTAAGTAGTATAACTAAATAAATTAAAATTAATTAATAGGAACAAACACAGTACTTTGTCTATGTCTAACTCCCATTCTAATAGAGTGACCTCCCTACTAGAAATCTACTATTAGTGATCACTCAATATTCCCTGACCTATGTATAGTAAGCTTGTGTCTGCACCTAGACTCTGACTTTTGAGCATGTACTAGGTGACAGGGTTCTTAGGCTCTGGAACTTGTAAGTGACAGGGTTCTTAGACTCTAGGAACTTGTAAGTACAACTTTTTGTCCAACGCTCATCATATATTTTGATTAGGTTGAGCCCAACACGTGTCCAACACGCCAATGCCGAAGTCTTATCTCAACTAACTGATTAAGTTATACGCACCTTTAAGTGCGCAACAAACCATATCCAGCTCCAAAAACCTAAACAATAAATTCATGCATGAATGGCGTAACATGAATGCAATACAAAATAAGAATACCATCATAATACATTTTCCAATGATATTTAATTATTTAATTACATACCATCTACTAATAATTTATTATCCCTTTAGTTAATTCAACTCAATTCAAGCTATCACACCCCAATTATAGTTCCCTACTAATTAATGGTACCGATAAGTGAATCAAATGTTTATTAACCCAATCGATATTATAATTAACCAATCAGTAAAATAATAATTATTAACCAAAACAAGAAATTGATAAGCACTAATTAATACACTCATTATCACTCCTAGGTAAAACAAACTATGCTCGAACACACGATGACTTATTATAACTGACTAGATTACAAATACAATACTTATTTAAATTACTTCACTTGTAAATAAATTTCTTTAAAATAATTTACTTAATTTATCCTTAAGTATTTAATAAAAATAATAATAACAATACATTAAGTATGAACACTCGAGTGATAAAAATAAGAACCCCACTTCTGGTATATATACTATTAGTTAAGGTACAAACACCACATATATGCATTATCAATATCAAACATTTCAAATCATATCTGCGTTTTAAACAACTACAAAGTAAATTTATCACCATTAGCAGGTTACCCTTAACTAAGCAAAAAGACACCAAAAATTCAATTTCCTAAGATATTTCCACATTAATATAGACACCCCATACACAATTCCAGCATGTATGAACTTTAATTAAACAACTCTGATAAAACTATAGCCTAAAGGGCAGCAACTTCAATCAATTAACATTTTACAAATTAAACCTCATGCACAAATACAAGAACAAACTAATTATATATTAATGCAGCCAGACACAGTAACCATACATGTGACAACTTCAAATAACAATACCCACATCGATCAAAGACATTAATTTAACACTAATTTCAACTAGGTTGTAGGCCTTTATACACAATGAAAATGAGCGTAGAGTAACTTTAATTGTTAATATGGATCCCCCCGTATTTCAACTAAGTTACACTATCTACTCATGCAGAAACACGCCCCATCACCTCATCATTCATTCCTCATTTATCTCTTCACATACCCAGTACATGACAACTCCCTATTCATCTTCCGTTATTAGATACACACTACTTTTTATTTTACGTAAGGAAGAGCATACATAATATTATAATAACAGGGAGCGTATCAAGCACTTGTGTAGCAGGCAATCCAAAGATTAGACTAATATATACAATATCATAGAAAAATAATTTGGGAAAAATAAGTAATAAAAAAGTAACGTGAGCAATACAGGACAGCCCAGAAATTAGGGCTGCGCTGAGGTACTACAGCACCGGCAAGATGCATGCAGCGCCACTGCCTGACCAAACCAAAGGACGGAGGCCATGCAACACCCACGGCCTTCACCAAGGCACACACAAACAACCCTAACAACGAGAACCAAAACACACCAATTTATTTCAACAAGGCAGAACCAAGATGCATGCACATGGTTATGAAAGAGAGGCAAGAGAAAATACCGAACTGGAGAAAAAGAATTGAGGGGAACAACGTCAACCACAGGAGGGAGGAGAGAAAAGAAAAGAGTCAGGAGTTTAAAACGTGGGGAGGAGGAGATGTTACGTAACTTCCTCCCTCCAAATAATAAAAACACCGGTTTTACAAAGTACAATTTATTTTGCAAGTAATATAGCCATTTTGTGATTCACTTCTCGGTAGTGCTGGTACTGGTATTCTTAGAGAGATAATCGACAATGGCTTTAACAACAATTCTCCAGGTGCTTACAGTAATACCGGCTTCATTAGCAGAGCTCTCATCCTTAATTTCATAAATATAGCTGGATTTGATGGTGGTCAGGTTGCAGTCTTTCTCTATTATTTCAAACCTGGTTGTGAAGGAGATGAAGCCAATATTTATAACTCCTCCCTCAAATACCTTCACTTCCTTGATCCGACGCTTCTCGTCCAATGTCGTTATTCTTTCTTTGAACGAATCAAATGGTGCTCCTACATTTACAAAATTATGTAAGCCATTAAGTCAACAGTTTTGAGTCCGCCGATATTGTTTATCCCAAGTCCATACAAAACGAAGAAAGGGCTCGCACTAAAAAGGTCATCTGATCATCAAAACTTCCATTGTGATTACATGGATCCGACTTCTAGAGCCATGAGTTTTGATTTAAAGCACTCACACAAACAATAAATTACTCTTATTTATGTTCACATTTGATTTGTAAAAAGTGAACTCATAAAGTATAAACCCACTCTTTAAATTCACCTTTTTACGGATGAAAAGTACAGTACTAAATCGGTAGAATGACTAATTTTGAGCTTAACCGGTGAATAAAACCTATTCGTTCATTCATTCTGTGAGATAAACTTTCGGTTGTTTTTTCTGGGACTAAAGCATTCAACAAAAAATGGATCACTTATATATATTAGAATGACTTTAAAGATGGTATATGCCAAATGGTGTTGATCTTTTTCCTTATACTTTAATAATATAAATTTAGATATTTCACGTTGGCCGTGGATGAGGTTTTTGACTTGTATAAACTATAGAGGCTAATGGGTAAGCCTTATTATAGCTTCTGGATTAAAGGGTCGGACGGGTCCGTGACATGTGTTGTGAGTCCCTTTTGGAGGCTCAAAGGGCCTAACAATTGTAAGGTGTGAAATTTGTGACGACATGACCTCCTTGTAAATTGGTGGCCTAAGTTATCCATTCAAAATGATTAACCCAAATTAAAAATCTATAAGCATGCTTCTATAAATATATCAGGCCTTATCCTAAAAGGTATTGTATGTAGGATTCATTTTATGAGATCTCAAAATCTACTCAACTTAGAAAATTCCATCCTCGGAGTTTTTTCACGTCAGCTTATAATAACCATGTTCACTCTTGGTAGCCCATGTCCACTCTAGCTAGCCCATCGTCTAATACAATCCCAAATTTATAACAACCTAATCTCGATCCAATTGCACAGTGATGAGCTTAAGTCATTCTTTTAAAATAGTTAATCAAAGTTGAAAACCAACATGCACAGCTCCATTATTATACCAGATCTTATTCCAATAGTTATTACATATGAGACCAAAATTTTTAGTTGATCTCTTAATAACTTGGGTGAGCAATTTTGATAAGATGTCTTATGCCCATTGATTTGTATTTGGGTCTTGAGGAGATCTAAATTAACTCTACAACTCTTTTAAATGCTTTCTTTTGACAATTTGAGCATGCTTTACAAAGCTTAGCTATTAATTAGCTCACTCATACGGTAGTAATTAATTGAACCAATTATGAAGACTATACTGATTGCATCTTCTGTCCATAAATTAACTCATGCAATGATGGACCATGTACATATATACAATTGGCCATTAATATGTAAAAATATATTGTCTACCTGGTAGAAGGAAGATTTCAAACTGAGTTCCCACAGATCCATCTCCAGTGACTTTGATGTCTCTAAAGAGGTTGAGGCTCTTGACGATGTTGGTCATAGTGAGAGTCCCGTATACCTTCCAAACTTCCGATGCCGGGAACTGCACATCGAATTCGTTGCTTTGTTTTCCTCTCATCTTCTTCTTGGGTCACCTGCAAAGCTACTACAGATCACAAAACACAAGCAAAAGCTAATAGCTTCTAAAGTTTATATGATTCACCACTTAGCTGTCTTTCATCTCTTCTACTTATTATAGGATCATCAGTGCCAAGTAATTAGGATTTTGTATTACTTTTCCTAAACGTGCATGCCCGTCTTTCCTATTTTAATATTTCTAAGTATTATAAAAGTAACCCTGCATAACTGGTATACATACCTCCAATTAGATCAATAACAATATAATTATGATTTAAATTGTTCAATACGCATTTCAATGCGAGAAGTACATAATATATTAGAGAAATATATACGGATCTAGCTTAGAATCGCGTTATTTCGCTTATAATACTGATTAGCAATACTCACATGGCCGGCAATATTATCAATTAATCACCATTGACCTTATTATAAAATATAGACATTTGGTCCTCATGATGAAGATCAGCTAATGGACATGGTTGTCTAGCTTGTACCTTGATGAGCTTCAAGCGTGACATGCATGGTTGTATTAAAAACTGCCCACCTCATGACTAGGTGATCTCTTCGTTTCCCTAAAAGAATGAATAATTCCATTATTATCGAGATTGTATGAGCAATATGTACCAACACTTGAGTACTATATATAAAAGATGTAACAGTTGTTGATCAGTAAATATGCTTCTTATTTCTCGCGGATGTTCTTGTGTCACAACGTTGCTCCTATTGATTTTTTTATTAGTTATGTTTCCTGTAAAACAAAAGAAAGTGAATTTACTTACTTAAAATTAAATATTACGTTTCCGGTAAATTGGATTACCTTTTTGATGGAATATGCCTTTGTCATTAATCTGAGAGTCTACTGCATGGGTCCGTGCATTTGGGATATTTGTGAAAATAAAATGGCTAAGTACTTTTTACTAAAATGTAAATAATGAATTTAACCAAGCTATTTTTATTTTGAAACGGAAGTATCTGCCAATAATGTTTTATAGATTTTCTATCTTATCGCAGGGGTGTAAGGAAGGCAAGGCATGGGTATCTGCATGGGTCGCGAGCATTTTACGTTCAAGTTGGTTTGGTTTGAGCTTGTGTTTATTAATTTTGTACTCATATAAAATACTTTACTTGAAATGGATAGCTCTTGAACCAGGAATAAAAGCTTGAACTAAAGACTGTTTGGCTCCAGTCGAAACATGAGCTCAATGTATTTGTGAGCTCGATAAAATACTCGGCTCGACTTGATGTGTAAAATATATATCTTTAATGTCCAATTGTTCATGTAAGTTAATAACTTCTACGTCATCAACAATTAATTATATGAAAGTATTGCCAATATTTTACATGTTACTTAATTACAAACTACTTTGCTAGTTTTCTTATGCTCACCCTAAGTTACTTTTTTTCCCTTCTCAAATTCACTGATCATAATGAATTTCTAATATATATAGAGTGATCGAGGTAACCATACTCACAGGTTATTTAGTTAATAACTATTTACTTTCTAATAATTGATTCATGTAGTAGTGGTTATTGTTAGGATGAAGAATAAAAATATAGAAAGGTAGATAAATATAAGGAAAACATATCTCTTTTACATGAGGAAGATTGATACAACTTTTATGTATGTGGTAAGTGTACCAGATGTAATCAAGTAATAAAGTAGAGAGTAGAGTTTCGTTCTTATAGAGACTATCTATTTACTCAATTAAAATTATTAAACTAAACTCTCTAAAGCAAGGAAATACGAATTTTTGTGATTTTTATCTATACAAAACTTACAATCTAAACTTAATTCTAAATTAAAACAAAATGGAGTCTAATCTAAAGTCTATATTTTTTCTCAATATGCAAAAATCTATGCTAGAAAACAAAAATTCCTTAAACCAATTAATTGACAAAATAATTATAATTATGGAAATAATTATTACACTTCTTGGGACAATGGAAATCTTAGTATCTAATTGCGCCTTTTGGTGCATTAATTTGCTATATTAAATCTCCTCAATGTTGGATACCTCTTTTGGTCCTTAATTAATTTAATTTAATATGTATTAAGCTTCATGAATTCTTTAACGTTAAACCTCCTTAAACGGACCCATAAATGATTGGGAATGCCAAAAGAAGTCTCAGAATACGAAATGATGGTGATTGTTTGTTGAACCATCATTAAAGATGGGGAAACTTAAAATAACTCTATAAAAAGGTTTCTTGGCCTAATTTTTGAGTTATGAACAAGATAGAGAAGTAATAGAGCATAAAGAAAAAAGAAGAGATAAGAGAAACTTCATTTATTAGTGTAATCTTATACAAAGTGTTGAGGGAATAAAAATCATGAGATCTCATTTGTGAGGGTTGAGTGTGTGATCTTCTTGTACATCTCTGTGAATTGGAGAGTTGTAATCTTTGGCTGGAGAAGTGAGTGGGGTTGCCATTGTCTCATGGATTTTAGCTCTCAATAGAATTTTGGTTTTTTAGGTGGATTTTATAAAAAGAGATACATTCATAAATTCAATACAAGTGT
This sequence comes from Piper betle, assembly GCA_033002965.1. Taxonomy (NCBI): domain Eukaryota; kingdom Viridiplantae; phylum Streptophyta; class Magnoliopsida; order Piperales; family Piperaceae; genus Piper; species Piper betle. The sequence goes on from JAURVB010012758.1 coordinate 6,905, forward strand.
CATGGTTAGGAGTTGTAGGAAGTTTATGTTGAAAAAAATCCCCAAAGTTAGAGATCACAACAAAAGAGAACACGTGAGACCGGATAATGACACCGAAGAAATATGATAAAACAAACACAAAAGAACACAGAGAAATAATGCGGAAAACCATTAATGCGGAAAACCCTCCTTTTGAAACCATTAATGCGGAAAACCCTCCTTTTTCAAGAGCAAATAACCACAGGACAATGAAAAACCATTTACTACTTTAACCAAAGATTACAACTTTTCAACTCAATTTACTACTTTAACCAAAGATTACAACTTTCCAACTCTCGGAGATGTGTAAGAAGATCACTCACTGAACCTTATAATTGTGATCCCAAGATTTTTTCTCTCAACACTTCGTATAGAATTACGCTAGTGAATAAGGTTTCCCTTACCTCTTCTTATCTCTGCTTTTTATTTCCTCTCTATCTTCTCTATCTTGTCCATACCTCCTTTCTATTATTTCTCTATCTTGTCCATACCTCAAGAATGAGGCCTAGAGATCTTTTTGTAGAGTTATTTTGAGCCTCGTATCTTCAATGATGGTTTAACAAATGGTCACTACCATTTCATATTCTTAGATTCTTTTTGGTATTCTGAGTGTGAAAGTGGGCTAAAATAATTAATATTTATGAGTACAAATATTAACTATCTCTAACATGAAGTCTGATTAATACTCATCTTCCCTAATGTTCCTCCACTTGTTCATCGCATTAGTCCACCACTTGCATGTTAGTGAGCCGATCTTTCGCCGGTGATCACAACAATTGGCTATGCATCTAAATTTGCCGAAACTAGAAGCACATTTGGATGAATCCTGTTGTCGATGACCTTCCATGGTCTGTCGTCGGCTAATGTCAGCTAATAGCTGGTGATTCCGCTTCACTTGCAACAGTCAGATGGCGGAGGTGAACATGAAAATTTTTTTCCCTTGATCTTCTTACAGAGACTCCTTGTCGCCGGCATGTGGCTGGCGGCATCGCCAATCGTTGTCGGCCAATGGTTGGCGAATCTTCTTCACATGCGAGAAATGAAATGATCCTTTTCCCTTCTTGGTGAAGAAAGTACAAAACTTGTTGAGGAAATAAGAGGCTTTTAGTAGCTCCAATCGAAGTGACACCTCGTCATCGGCATGCTGTCGGCAGCTACACTGCTCATCTTCTGCTTGCTCTTGCAAGCTGGCAGTGGCAACATCTCAAACCTTTTCCACCCTCTTTGGTGAATTCCTCAAAATTAGGTCTTTATAGGTTGAGAGTTTTACCTCCCTAAACGGGTTTCTCAAACCCATTATCAGTTATCTCTTCTAAACATACAACTAAAATAAATAAAATATATATAATAATCATAATCGGTTAATTAATGGGACAGTTTGAGGTCAAATTTAATTTTTATATGTGCAATTTTTATTGTTTGTCCAATTAACTTATAAATGAACAGTTAAATAATTATAGGACTATTTTATGAATTGTTCATGTCAAATTAATTTTAAATGGGTATATTAACAAATTTGGTTCGTCCAACTTTGTTATGTTGTTTGTCTAATATTTTATTTGTTAGACAAATATGTGACACACTAAATTACCCGCCCAATATCCAATTGTCCATTAATAAGGGAATAATATGCCGCTGCATTCACTTAATTTGTATCTGTTACAATTCATTGAATCATAATTATTTAAAATAGAGGGAGCTAAATATTTGATTATTAGTTAATCATAATTTAGTTTTTCATGCATTAATTAATATTTAGGACTTGTATAATTAATTGTGCAATAAATTAAATTTTGTTGTGAGCTTTGCTCATTGTTTTATTTATTATGCATAGTAAGTTACAATTGATCCTACAAGATTAGAAAGTTCTGAAAATTCAGAACCATACCCTATCTCCTCCCACTAATTCTATCACTAGGCGAAAGGTTGATCTATATGATGCCTGAAAAAGGAAGCATAGTATTACACATATCACTCTTTTTAAGTACTATGAAAGATGATATTTTTTATGAATTTGTAAAATACATAAATGTTCATGCGATGTAGCTGAAAATAAAAGAAATATATAGTTCGTAAAGTAAACTATAAAGAATTAGTATTAAGTTCTACACTTACAAGATGCGTCCCCGGGCTACAATGAGGGATCATCCATTTAGATAACTTTTATAACATGACTCGGGGAGTCGATCACTAAATCAGTTAGTATGAAGTTATATATCGAGTTTGACTCAGCAAGTCACGGAGTCAAGTGGACTTGGGGAGTTTTTAGAGTTAAAATACTCAAATTAGTTAGTCCACCATTCTCATACCAACTAGGATAAGATCTAATGTAATAGTGGGGATGTGCCGATGAGAACACCTTAGTTATTAATGCCTACAAGAAGATAGTCCCTAGTTTACAATGGTAAGACGATAATACATTAGATCACTAAATATTGATAGCACGGTGGTAGTAGATCGCCTAAAGATTGAAAGACCTTGGTCAGTACTATCTATATGAAGATGGTCCGCAGCTCACATATCTACGATGATAGTGCATTAGATCTTTAATCAATAGCAAGATGGTTTGATTTTGGTGGTGACAATTTGATTGGTGAAGTTATTATATTATTATTTAGAATTTTGCTATCATCTGAGGGTGATTGATTGGATGAGATATACAAGATGGGAGAGGCTCCAGTTCAAACATAAGGAGAAATGAACACTATAACTGACATCATGAGAAAGTTTTGGTCTTAGTTAGATCGGAAAGGATGCCCATGAGTAGCTTCACATATGGCGGCCCAATGTACCCGCGTGGCCCAAGTGCAAACTAGTGAGTCTAAACCATGTCTTTAGAGTGTTTAACTAAGTTGAAGTTTCATAATTACCAATATAGCAAATCATATTGAAATAGGTACTAGATGTTGCATTAATTTTGAGGATCTTATATCCACATACTTTACGGAATTATGTCCAAATAATTCTTTTCCTTGATCTAGGGGCCTAATTCATTCCCTACAATGCACTTTGACCCACTATCCACTATGCTCCCGAGTTCACTCTATTATTACTCATAATAAACTTGGTCTTGATGCAAAATGATTGGCTTAAATTCTGTATTTAAAAGTGGTCAATCAAGTTAAAGATTTGAAATCATACATCCACTAATGTACATGATATTATTTCAAGAAGTTTTAGATATGGCCTAATGTAACACACTATTTTGTCCATCAATGGGTAGACCAAAGTACTATGCTAAAATTCAGAAAGCTCTTTATACTACTATCTCACAAACTTTATGGAAGCTGACTGAACCCTCATGGAGGCTTAAGACAGACACCTTACTGGATTTCATATAATGTATGCTGATCATACTACATAAGAAAGGTTTTAATTTTAGGGATCCCAAATGAACTTACCGAGTCACAAGAGAGGAAACAACTCCCCTGTAGCTAAGAAGGTAATTTTATAATATAATGAATGCTTTCAGTTACATAAAGGTAACACTTCCAATGTAGTTAGGAGGTTCAACTTTTCATAATACGGATGCACGACCTGACTCTTATACTTAGTTACAACCTTGAGTTAGATAACTTATACATAGATGGTGCTGATAATCTTGTGGTACTGTAAACATAGGGTCGTGGTTACGTATTCTACATACCTAGTCGAAGTAAATTAAAACATAGGAGCATCATCAAAAATCAGGGCATCATCTAACATCCGGTTTTCAGGTTGACCCTTTGAGAGGTGTGAACAATATGTTCCTCCAATCCATGCTATTCTTCCACTCAACACACAATTGCAATAAATATGTTTCATGTATATTTTAATCTACAACATTAGTTCTGGGACTTTGAGGCTTTCCTGCAGATGATCTGTTAGTCATTACTCCAAGGTTGACTACTCTACACAAAAGGTCAGTTATATAAATAGAATAGTGCACATCACACCATACCGCACAGTCGAGAGTCATAACTTAAACTTATTACTTATCAAGACTTCAAGCCCACATAGAGAATCACATTACATTGAATTACATTCTCTAAAAATGCATAGTCACAACAACTCAAGTGAATTTAACACAACAGTTGATACGCTTTCCATGAGTCACTCGATCCTTCCGCCATTGCCGGCCACAACTAACAATAGCTCAACTACATATATATATAGGAAAAATGTTAGTAATCTAACAAGTTGATGATTTTTTTGATAGTAGCTAATGATAATACAAAAACTGGTAGATGGTTACCCTAATACCTACAAAAGAAGTTTCAAACAACAAGCAGAGGCTGGAGTCACTCAACAACCACACAACATAATCATACATCCTGTGTTAGAGCCCTCAACGATACCATGTGCAGCCCAAACAACCCAACAAAACAACAATGTGTCATAACCACTCACATGTACCGTTCTCTAGTCGACAGTAGCATGCCCCCATTATACCTCATTGTTAGTAGAATCATGTAGAGAAACACACGTAAGAAAATCATTCACACATATGTATACATATTGGCCTTAGGTAGGAGTTTATATCATACCATTTCTTGATCTTAAGTTTGAAAACCATCAAGGGATCTCAGCAATGAAATTTTATTAAATTGTAGATAAAATCATTTAAATAGCCCAAAGCTAGCGGGCTAAAATCAAATGCCACTATCTCCTTCCTACGATCGTAATACAAAGCTATGATAGAGCCAAAGAAAGTGTAAAATAGAGGGAGTCCAATAGATTTGGATGAGTTGATCTCCTCGTCTTAACTCGGGGAGCTCACTCTAACTAACCCGACACACAAAATGAGGTAAAACCTCCATAAATGCATATAATAGATAAGCTTAATTAACTTAATTATATCAGTTAATATCTTGTTAAACTTAATTAAGTAACTTCATTAAGGTTAAGAGTTGTAAGTGTAGTGGGAAAAGTCTAATACTTAGGGTCTTAGGATCGAACTTGATTGGATGATTTTTTGGACGAGCGAAATGGTGTCCAAATGGGTTGAGATTTGGACCAGTGGGCCCTAACTATCAAAGTGTTTGATACAAAAATTACCAAGTGCTCCCCCATGAGCTAATATGGTAAACAAGGCCCACTATGGTTGGGCTAAGGTATTGAGAATGGTGTTCTCGGGCTGCACACTAATTTTCTTAAGTATTGTTTATAGGTTGGATACTCTAAATGAGCCTGGGTAAAAGGTAGGGTTAGTCAATATCGTTGGCTTGAATGCTATATAATTTCAGGTCCAACTCTAAGGACTTAGGCCTGAGTAAACTCAGGAATGGAAGGTATTGATTAGGTCATTTCAGGACCTGGCTAGACCTATGTGGCTTTGGAATATCATAACGCAATATCTACTAAGCTAATGACTCTCAAAATTTTACAGTGATTCTTTTCGGAGATATCCTAAGGTCTAGGTGAAATTTCATGAAATTTCCCCATCAAATGACTAGGTGAAGAGATTTTGCATACGGAGATAGGGTACTAAGTTTTCACCCTGCATTCCTCTACACTTCAAAAAATACGATTAACTTGCCACCTAAGTGATTTTAAACCTAGTCTAAAATTTACATGTTTCCAGTAGACACTTAGTGAGTCCATAGATAATTTTTATAGATTTTATTAACACCTTTTAGTAGGTTTACAATGGAGCACAAGTTCAAATCATGACATCCTATCAATAGAACAGAAAACATATGACACATTTATAATTTTTTTCATGCACTTATTGAAGTTATTTTAGCATGATATTTTATCAAGAGGTAGCTAACATCAAGAAAAACAATCATGCAAAAGATAGCATTTAAACACATCCTACAACGTGGTGCAAAAGTTTGGGAAATGGTCGACCTGGTCACTTGGACGATGAAAGCTGCCACCTTTTGCCAAGTTTGGCACTTGTTGATGCTAGTACATACATAATCAAACAAAACAATGTGTACGAAACTTGTAGATCTATTTTGTATGAAGCTAAAAAGACAAGAATCATGCAAATCAGCAACCTATATGATGACATATGAATTTTATATCAAAATAGTGCACATACAAGCATATAGATCTTACGAAACTCATAACTATATTTTCACACATATACAAAAGACCATATTCCAATGCCTACCTACTCCTAACAAATAGATCTACTTGATAAAAATATAATAAAAGTACCAATACAGTTATGCAAGCATGCAACAGATGCACAACTTGCGATAAAGAGAGGAAAGATGTGACCTTTACCTTTTACGAGGCCAAGGGGAGGTCTCTTGGGTTCTCCTACCCCTAGACCTACCACTCTAGGATGTTGGCTAGGCTTGGAGGACTAGGAAGACTGTGGAGGAAGTGGAGAAGAAGGGAAAAAGGGGAAGGTCGGTGAGGAAGAGCCAAAGAGGTGAACGGTGAGGGAGAAGGGCTGAATTTATAAAAGGGAAAATGAGCTCCATTGCAAGGGCACTCTCCTAGTGCTTTTGCACTGGCCTCTACTAGCTGGACCACGGATTATGCCAGATCCAGACAATGCAAGCTTGCTGAGCCAATCCACACGCAACGTCAGGTAACAATTTTAGGTGCGAAAGCGTTGTCGTTGGGCAAAACGCGTGCAAAACCTAATATGGACGGATGGGCTAAGGCATAAGCACAAGGGCACCAGCATGGCACCTTTGCTCTGGCCCAGTTTTTGCATGCTTAGGGTTTTCACCCTTGGGCTGGCAGGGGGACCTCAAGAGCTGCATTGTGAGTCCGTAGATGATAGGATTGTCTGTAAGGGGTTCCAAACACTTGGCAAGCAATCTAGATTGTGAGGGACTTGGTCCTAAATCTAAATAGACTCAACTCAAATAAAACTAGAAATAAGAGCTCGGGTGGCATAGTGTCCAATCGGGCAACGCCAAACACGGGGGGTGACGAAGGCCATGGTTCACCCATTACATACAATCCATCTAATGAAAAGATGATTGAGCAAACAATTCAATCTGGGTCGTGACTGAATTGAAACTAAAACGTTATGGAGAAAAATCTGGGTTTTACAACTAATTTTGCGGGTCCCATGTAAAACAACATGCACCTTACTCGAGGTTTTTATATTTTCATGTCACTTTAGTATAAGTAACGTTTTCAAAAGTGGTGAACCGAGATAAAGATATATAAGTATTATACTCCCACTAATATACATGATCGTAACTCAATAGGTTTTGGATAAGTACTAATTCTGAGGATCTCATGTAAAACAACCAGCAATTCATGATTCGAGTTTTTTATTCTTTGTCAGTTTAGTTATTTTGTTTGTCCAGTCTGCATAGGTTAGCTCATGTTGTTGGCTGAGTAGGATGCAATAGGATCTTTGGTCACCTAACATACTTGAACATTGACAATATTCAACATATCAACATCTATTATACATGAACATCAATATTTAATGGATGAACATTTAATAATAAGTATTTGTTTAATCATCTATATTCAATGGATCAGCGTCTAACATTCTCTTACTTGATCCATGTGATATAATGATTTAACAATTAATAGTAGCGCATTATGTAATATGATAAATTACAGATGGGAATCCCACTTGATCCATGTATCCATTACCTGTCTACGTAACAATTATAAACATCTTTATAAGATAAATTACAATAATGTCATGTCAATCATACATCCTTAGACATATTTTGTTCTATGTACCGCAACATTAGTAACTTATCAAATAATATTTATAAATGAGAAACAACCATAGTGTCTGCCATAATGTCTAATAAATGAAAAATGTGATCATTCATGAAAAGGCTCAATACCGATTATTAAATAACTTTTATATTATGCAAGAACAATAATGCATAAAAGAATTAAAAAAATAAGGCATAAAAGAATTAAAAAATCAATGCATAAATTATATATTATATTAAAAAATCATAGTTCGGTCCCACACTTTACTTTAATAACCAATGAAGATGGAGACTCTGTTTTCTGAAGGTGAAAATATTTGGAGATTATTAGGTTTATCCCACATCATATTTGGAAGTGACTGGTGACTTGTATATAGGCTAATGTAAAAGCCTTATTCTTTAAACTAATTATTAAATTAAGAGAAGCCTATGACACCTGTTGTAAGTTCCATTTGGGCCTGGGTGCTCGGGTGGATGGGAGCCAAGATTGAGTTTTCGGGCCTGGGTGCTCGGGTGGATCGGAGCCTAGTTGGTTTTCGTGCACCAGAGTGGGTGCTCGGGTGGATCAGAGCCTAGTTGGTTTTCGTGCACCAGGGTGGGTGGATCAGAGCCTAGTTGGTTTTGTGATGTGAGAGCCTATGATGAGGAGATGATTCAGGTGGTATAATTTGGTATGTGGACCTAGCGTGTAAGTGATGAGGAGATGATTCGGGCAGTATACATGTAGTGATGAGGAGATGATTCGGGTGGTATGATGTGTGAGACCTAGCATGTAGTGATGAGGAGAGGAGATGATTCAGGTGGTTTGATGTGTGAGATGTGGACGTAGCATGTAGTGATGAGGAGATGATTCAGGAGGTATAACAAGTGGACCTAGCATGTAGTGATGAGAAGATGATTCGGGTGGGTATGATGTGTGAGACCTGGAATGTAGTGATGAATAGATGATTCGGGTGGTATAACATGTGGACCTAGCATGTAGTGATGAGGAGATGATTTAGGTGGTATGATGTGTGAGACCTAGCATGTAGTGATGAATAGATGATTCAGGTGGTTTGATGTGTGAAATGTGGACCTAGCATGTAGTGATGAATAGATGATTCGGGTGGTATAACATGTGGACCTAGCATGTAGTGATGAGGAGATGATTTGGGTGGTATGATGTGTGAGACCTAGCATGTAGTGATGAGGAGATGATTCAGGTGGGTATGATGTGTGAGGGAGGAGATGATTCGGGTGGTATGATGTGTGAGGGGAGGAGATGATTTGGATGGTATGATGTGTGAGGGAGAGAATTCTATGATGTGTGAGGGGAGGAAATGATTTGGGTGGTATGATGTGTGAGGGGGAGAATTGTTAAATTTATCCCACAACATATTTAGAGGTGAATGATGACTTGTATATAGGCTAATATTTAGAGGTGAATGGTGACTTGTTTAAGGGCCCATTGGGCCCAATAGAGATAGGAGATGACTAGATTCTAACAACCTTATATAAATAATTACACTACTCACATCTATAATGTATTTTCATGTATTTGTCTAACATAGATAATTAGATATTGTTCATGAATATTTATTTGATCATGCACATTAAATACATCCAACACTCATGACCCATCGGCCAGTCATCTCTTAACAACCTTTTATAAATGATCACATACTCACATCTATAATGTATTTTCATGTATTTGTCTAACATAGATAATTAGATATTATATTATTCATGAATATTTATTTGATCGTGCACATAAAATAAATGAACATTCAACACGCATGACCGATCGGCCATCAACCTCCCTTCATCTCTGACCTTGTACTCTCCCATATTAAATGTTGTAAATTAACAATCTTTGGCCTTAGTTACGCTCAAATACAACAATTATATATAGATATAGTTTGGGACAAAACTATATGTTTTCTATTTAATCTCAAATTCTAAAAAGAAATCATGAATCCATGATCTTATAAAATATTTCCCCCTTATCAAATTCTACAAAAAAAAAACTACCATGAATCTATGATCACAAGGAGTTATTTCTTACTCAAATCGTGAGCGTCTCCATAATTTGCGGTTGTGGAGGGGCATAGTTTTAAATATAGTATTAGTGACCATACTAGATTTTCAAGTGATATGAGGTATATTTGGTTCAATCTGGTTGAACCTGGTTAAACCATATTCTAAAATTATAAATAAAATATTTGATTAAATACTAATAATATACTTTGGCATTAATATTATGTTAAATACCAATTAAAATATTAGAATTTTCAACAAAAAAACTAGATTTTGTAAAAATTTCATACTAAAAAACTAGATACTGATTAAAATGGTACATAAAATTAAACCGTATCAGATGTAAATGTGGTACAAAGTATATTTGGTATAGCCGAGTGATACAATACGGTATTTAAAATATGGGATTGAAGGGGCACAAACCTTATTATAAATTATATAAAATAAAACTCATAAAAATATCTATGAAATTTTAATTATGAGATCCATGGTTGACCCAAAAAGGCATCCAGGTTTATTGGAACACAAAGCTTTAGAAGTACATGATGATCAGTTAGTTCATTTTTCAGCATTAGGAGTGCAACTCGAAAATATAACCAACAAATTAAAAAGTATGTAACAACTGAGTCCAAAGTGCAAACTAATAGGCTACAGTTATCTCTTTAAAAGTTGTTAATTGATGTTAAAGATCTATATTCTATTCTCCCTTATAAATAAGATTTTACTAATCAACATGTACTTGGACACCACTTGGACACCATTCGTCAAAATTAGGTCTTTATAGGTCAAGAGTTTTACCTCCCTAAACGGGTTGGTCAAACCCATTATCAGTTATCTCTTCTAAACATACAACAAAAATAAATAAAATATATATAATAATCATAATCGGTTAATTAATTGGACAGTTTGAGGTCGAATTTAATTTTTATTTGTGCAATTTTTTGGTTTGTCCAATTAACTTATAAATGAACAGTTAATTAATAATTAGGACTATTTTATGAATACATTATCAGTTTACAAGGGTAAGATGATAATACATTAGATCACTAAATATTGATAGCACGGTGGTAGTAGATCGCCTAAAGATTGAAAGACCTTGGTCAGTACTATCTATATGAAGATGGTCCGCAGCTCACATATCTACGATGATAGTGCATTAGATCTCTAATCAATAGCAAGATGGTTTGATTTTGGTGGTGACAATTTGATTGGTGAAGTTATTATATTATTATTTAGAATTTTGCTATCGTTTGAGGGTAATTGATCGGATGAGATATACGAGATGGGAGAGGCTCCAGTTCAAACGTAGGAAGAGATGAACAAGATACCCGACATCATGAGAAAGTTTTGGTCTTAGTTAGATCGGAAAGGAGGCCTAATTCATGAACAGTTATGTCCAAAAAATTCTTTTCCTCGACCTAGGGGCCTAATTCATTCCCTACAATGCACTTTGACCCACTATCCACTATGCGCCCGAGTTCACTCTGTTATTACTCATAATAAACTTGGTCTTGTTGCAAAATAATGGGCTTAAATTGTGTCTTTAGAAGTGGTCAATCAAGTTAAAGATCTGAAAGCATACCTCCACTAATGTACATGATATTATTTCAATAACTTTTAGATATGGCCTAATGTAACACACTATTTTGTCCATCAATGGGTAGACCAAAGTACTATGTTAAAATTCAGAAAGCTATTTAGACTACTATCACACAAACTTTATTGAAGCTGACTGAACCCTTACGAAGGCTTAAGACGGACACCTTACTGGAGTTCATACAATGTATGCTGATCATACTACATAAGAAAGGTTTTAATTTTAGGGATCCCAAATGAACATACCGAGTCACAAGAGAGGAAACAACTCCCCTGCAGCTAAGAAGGTAATTTTATAATATAATGAATGCTTCGAGTTACATGAAGCTAACACTTCCAATGTAGTTAGAAGGTTGAGCTTTTCATAATACGAATGCATGACCTGACTCTTATACTTAGTTACAACCTTGAGTTAGATAACTTATACATAGATGATGCTGATGATCTTGCGGTAATGTAAACATTGGGTCGTGGTTACCTGTTCTATATACCCTATAGAAGTAAATTAAAATACAAGAGCATCATCAAAAATCAGGGCATCATCTAACATCCGGTTTTCAGGTTCCCTTTGAGAGGTGTGAACAATATGCTCCTCCAATCCATGTTACTCTTCCACTCAACACACAACTGCAATAAATATGTTTTGCGTATATTTTAACCTACAACATTAGTTCTAGGACTTTGAGGCTTTCCTACAGACGATCTATTAGTCATTACTCCAAGGTTGACTACTCTAAACAGAAGGTGAGTTATATAAATAGAATAGTGCACATCACACCATACCGCACAGTCGAGAGTCATAACTTTAACTTATTACTTATCATGACTTCAAGCCCACATAGAGAATCACATTACATTGAATTACATTCTCTAAAAATGCATAGTCACAACAACTCAAGTGAATTTAACACAACGGTTGATACCCTTGCCATGAGTCACTCGATCCTTCCACCATTGCCGGCCACCCCTAACAATAGCTCAGCCACATATATATATAGGAAAAACGTTAGTAATCAAACAAGTTGATGATTTATTTGATAGTAGCTAATGATAATACAAAAACTGGTAGATGGGTACCCTAATACCCACAAAAGAAGTTTCAAACAACAAGCAGAGGCTGGAGTCACTCAACAACCACACAACATAATCATACATATTGTGTTAGAGCCCTCAATGATACCACGTGCAGCCCAAACAACCCAACAAAACAACAATGTGTCATAACCACTCACATGTACCGTTCTCTAGTCGATGGTAGCATGCCCGCATTATACCTCATGTTAGTAGGATCATGTAGAGAAGCACACGTAAGAAAATCCGTCACATATATGTATACATATAGGCCTTAGGTAGGAGTTTATATCATACCATTTCTTGATCTTAAGTTTGAAAACCATCAAGGGATCTCAACAATGAAGTTTTATTAAACTGTAGACAAAAATCATTTAAATAACCCAAAGCTAATGGGATAAAATCGATCGCCACTATCTCCTTCCCACGATCGTAATACAAAGCTATGATAGAGCCAAACAAAGAGTAAAATAGAGGGAGTCCTATTGATTTGGATGAGTCAATCTCCTCGTCCTAACTCGGGGAGCTCACTCTAACCAACACGACACACAAAACAAGGTAAAAACTCCACAAATGCATAACACACACATGAGCTTAATTAACTTAATTATCTCAGTTAATATCTTGTTAAACTTCATTAGGTAAACTTCATTAAGGTTAAGAGTTTTAAGTGTAGTGGGAAAAGTCTAATACTTAGGGTCTTAGGATCGAACTTAATCAGATGATTTTTTGATGAGCCAAATGGTGTCCAAGTGCTGCTCCCTATGAACTTTAATTAAACAACTCTGATAAAACTATAGCCTAAAGGGGAACAACTTCAATAAATTAACATTTTATAATTAAACCTCATGCACAAATACAAGAACAAACTAATTAAATATTAATGCAGCCACACTCAGTAACAATACAAGTGACAACTTCAAATAACAATACCCACTTCGATCAAATAAATTAATTTAACACTAATTTCAACTAGGTTGTAGGCCTTTATACACAATGAAAATGAGCGTACTGTAACTTTAATGTTAATATGGATCCCCCCGTATTTCAACTAAGTTATACTATCTACTCAGGCAGAAACACCACCCATCACCTCATCATTGATTCCTCATTTATCTCTTTACGTACCCAGTACATGACAACTCCCTATTCATCTTCCATTATTAGATACAAACTACTTTTCATTTTACAAAAGGAAGTGCATACATAATATTATAATAACAGGAACGTATCAAGCACTTGTGTAGTAGGCAATACAAAGATTAGACTAATATATACAATATCATAGAAAAATAATTTGGAAAAAATAAGTAATAAAAAAGTAACGTGAGCAATACAGGACTGCCCAGAAATTAGGGCTGCGCTGAGGTACTACAGCACCGGCAAGATGCCTGCAGCGCCACTGCCTGACCAAACCAAAGGACGGAGGCCATGCAACACCCACGGCCGTCACCAAGACACACACAAACAACCCTAACAACGAGAACCAAAACACACCAACTTATTTCAACAAGGCAGAACCAAGATGCATGCACATGATTATGAGAGGCAAGAGAAAATACCGAACTGGAGAAAAAGAATTGAGGGGAACAACGTCAACCACATGAGGGAGGAGAGAAAAGAAAAGAGAAGACGGTGAGGAAAAAAGAAAAGAGTCAGGAGTTTAAGACGTGGGGAGGAGGAGATGTTACGTAACTTCCTCCCTCCAAATAATAAAAACATCGGTTTTACAAAGTACAATCTATTTTGCAAGTAATATAGCCATTTTGTGATTCACTTCTCGGTAGTGCTGGTACAGGTATTCTTAGAGAGATAATCGACAATGGCTTTAACAACAATTCCCCAGGTGCTTACAGTAATACCGGCTTCATTAGCAGTGCTCTCATCCTTAATTTCATAAATATAGATCCAATATTTATAACTCCTCCCTCAAATACCTTCACTTCCTTGATCCGACGCTTCTCCTTCAATGTCGTTATTCTTTCTTTGAACGAATCAAATGGTGCTCCTACATTTACAAAATTATGTAAGCCATTGAGTCAACAGTTTTGAGTCCGCCGATATTGTTTATCCCAAGTCCATAAAAACGAAGAAAGGAGTCGCACTAAAAAGGTCATCTGATCATCAAAACTTCCTTTGTAATTACATAGATCCGACTTCTAGAGCCATGCACCTTGTCAGAGTTTTGATTTAAAGCACTCACACAAACAATAAATTACCCTTACTTATGTTCACATTTGATTTGGGAAAAGTGAACTTATAAAGTATAAACCACTCTTTAAATTTGCATTTTTACGGACGAAAATAACAGTATTAAAACCGTAGAATGACTAATTTTGAGCTAAACCAGTTAATAAAACCTATTCGTTCATTCATTCCGTGAGATAAACTTTCGACTGTTTTTATTGGGACGAAAGCATTCAACAAAAAATGGATCACTTATATATGGTATATGCCAAATGGAGTTGATCTTTTTCCCTATACTTTAATAATATAAATTTAGATATTTCACGTTGACCGTGGATGAGGTTTCTGATTTGTATAAATTATAGAAGCTAATGGGTAAGCATTATTATATGAACTTACTTTTGGATTAAAAAGGGTCATGACATGTGTTGTAAGTCTATTTTGGAGGCTCAAAGGCCCAACACTTGTAAGGTATGAAATTTGTGACGACATGACCTACGAGTGTAAATTGGTGGCCTAAGTTATTCTTTCAAAATGTCTAACCCAAATTGAAAATCTATAAGCATGCTTCTATAAATATATCGGGCCTTATCCTAAAAGGTATTGGATGTAGGATTCATTTTATGAGATCTCAAAATCAATTCAACATAGAAAATTCCACCCTTGGAGTTTTTTCGTGTCAGCCTATAATAACCATGTCCACTCTAGCTAGCCCATCGTCTAATACAATCCCAAAGTTATAACAACCTAATCCTGATCCAATTGCACATTGACGAGCTTAAGTCATTCTTTAAAAATAGTTAATCAAAGTTGAAAATCTACATGCACACCTCCATTATTATACCAAATCTTATTCTAATAGTTATTACATATGAGACCAAAATTTTTTGATGATCTCATAATAACTTGGGTGAGTCATTTTGATATGATGCCTTAGGTCCATTGATTTGTGTTTGGGTCTTGAGGAGATCTAAATTAACTCTACAACTCTTTTAAATGGTTTTCTTTTAACAATTTGAGCATGCTTTACAAAGGTTAGCTATTAATTAGCTCACTAATAAGGTAGTAATTAATTGAACCAATTATGAAGACTAAACTGATTGCATCTTCTGTCCATAAATTAACTCATGCAATGATGGACCATGTACATATATACAATTCGCCATTAATATGTAAAAATATATTGTCTACCTGGTACAAGGAAGATTTCAAACTGAGTTCCCACAGATCCATCTCCAGTGACTTTGATGTCTCTAAAGAGGTTGAGGCTCTTGACGATGTTGGTCATAGTGAGAGTCCCGTATACCTTCCAAACTTCCGATGCCGGGAACTGCACATCGAATTCGTTGCTTGGTTTTCCTCTCATCTTCTTCTTGGGTCACCTGCAAAGCTACTACAGATCACAAAACACAAGTAAAAGCTAATAGCTTCTAAAGTTTATATGATTCTCCTCTTAGCTGTCTTTCATCTCTTCTACTTATTATAGGATCATCAGTGCCAAGGAATTAGGATTTTGTATTACTCTTCCTAAACGTGCATGCCCTTCTTTTCTATTTTAATATTGTTAAGTATTAGTAAAGCAACCATGCTTAGCTGGTATACATAACTCCAATTTGATCAATAACAATATAATTATGATCTAAATTTCTCAATACGCATTTCAATATAAGAAGTGCAGAATATATTAGAGAAATATATACTGATCTAGCTTAGAATCGCGTTATCGGGTTTAGAATACTGATTAGCAATACTCACATGGCTGGCAATATTATCAATTAATCACCATTGACCTTATTATTGTATAGAGACAGTTGATCCTCATCATGAAGCTTGACATGCATGGTTATATTTAAAACTGCCCACGTCATGACTATGTGATCTCTTCGTTTCCCTAAAAGAATGCATAATTCCATTATTATCTACTTTGTGTGAGCAATATGTACCAAGACTTAAGTACTATATATAAAAGATGTAATAATTGTTGATCAATAAATATGACTGCTTCTTATTTCTCGCGGATGTTCTTGTGTCACAGTGTTGCCCCTATTGATTTTCTTCTTAGTTATGTTTCCTGTAAAACAAAAGAATGTGAATTTACTTACTTAATATTAAATATTACATGTCCGGTAAATTGGATGACCTTTTTGATGGAATATGCATTTTGTGATTAATCTGAGAGTCTACTGCAGGGGTCACGTTCGTTTGGGATATTTGTGAAAATAAAATGACTAAGTATTTTTTTCTGATTTAAAAAATGTTAAAAAATAAATAATAAATTTAACCAAACTATTTCAATTTTGAGATGATAGTGGCAGAAGTATCTGCCCAATACTGTTTTATAGATTTACTATTTTATCGCAAGGGTCTAAGGAAGGCGAGACTGGTCATGAGCATTTTATTCAGGTTGGTTCGGTTAAAACTCGTACTTGTTAATTTTATACTCATATAAAATACTCGACTTAAAATTGATAGCTCTTGAACCATGAATAAAAGCTTGAACTAAAGAGTGTTCGGCTCCACTCGAAACTCGAGCTCAATGTCTTTAATGTCCAGTTATTCATGTAAGTTAAAAACTTCTACGTCATGAACAATTAATTATATGAAAGTATTGCCAATATTTAACATCTTACTTAATTACAAACTACTTAGCTAGTTTCTTATGGTCACCCTAAGCTACTTTTTTCCCTACTCAAATTCACTGATCATAATGAATTACTTATATATATAGTGATCGAGGTAACCATACTCACAAGTTATTTAGTTAATAACTATTTACTTTCTAATAATTGATTCATTTGGTAGTAGTTATTTTTAGGATGAAGGATAAAAATAAAGAAAGGTCTAACAATAAAACATGAATATAAGGAAAACATCTCTCTTTTGCACGAGGAAGATTGATACGAATTTTATGTACGTGGCAAGTGTACCAGTCGTAATCAAGTAATAAAGTAAAGAGTAGAGCATCGTTCTCATAGAGACTATCTATTTACTCAATTAAAATTATTAACCTAAACTATCTAAATCAAGGAAATATGAATTTTTGAGGAGCTCGAAACTAGCATGTTTGGGAGCTCTAAACTTGCTCGTTTGGGGGCTTGAAATTAACTTGATCATAAGGTGGAAAATAACTTGTTTGGGAGAAAAATATCTAACTATAGAGATTAAAATTAACAAAAATAGCCATCAATATATTTATATAAAATATCTAAATAATAAAAAGTCTTTTCAAGTTACAACTATGTTTCCATTTTTTTACAAAATACCTAAGACACCATTTAATAGTAAACGCTTCCAAAAATATAAAATACTTAGAATTGTAAACCCAAAATTGAAAAAAAAACTATCAAAAGTCTATATTCTATCTCCTTCTACGGTTTCGATGTTCTTTTTCTTTTTTCTCTATTTTTATGTTGATTTTCTTCTTCTAGAGTTGATTCTTTATTCTTGTGATCGACTTGGAGCACTTGTGACACATTTTCTATGCGCGTGTACCATTAATAATTTGCATAATAAAAATATTCATTTATTTTTTATAAGTCATATGAGGTATCATGACCACCATGTATTTCATATTTAATTGTCAATGCATTTGCTAGCTGATATGTTTAAATGTCTCACAAAACCAGCTTTCTACTATTAACAATAGACAAATATCTTTATAAAAAAAACTTTATCAAAAACAGTAGAAAAATATTAAACTAACACCCAAAAATAAATGCACCGGTCAACTCACAACCCTTTAGTGAAAAACAATGATAAAAAGACCCATTAATATTTATTACCTAAGTTTAATTTTTAACCCATATGTAAAAAAAATAAAAAATATTTCATCTTATGGGTTATAACAAGACCATGACAGAAAATAAAATAAAATAAAAATATATTTTAATTATCATATAATTAATTTTAATATATTCATTGATTTTATATATTAATTAATTTTAATGAAATTAATTACAATTAATTTTATTTTGATGCAATACTTTTATCTCATAAATTAAGTGGTTGCAAGTTTCCTGTGTTATCAATTAACGGTATTAATTTGCCTAACGACGCTAATTTTGAAAAAAATTAAGCAATATTTTTTATAAGGAAATGAATCTAGAATTTAGGGGGCAAATGATGAATTTAATCATTTTAAATGCCTAAGTGGTGTTTACTTTTTTTATGTAGAGTAAAATAAAAACCTGTCCAGGAAATTCCTGGATCATCACATTACAGTATAAGGAGGAAGAAGGCAGCCCAGACGAATATTGCACTTCGGAAACGCCAGAGAACTCAAGTCATGGTTAGGGTGGAGGAGGATGGTGATGGATCGGGGAAGGTGGTCGGAGATGATGGCTTTGGTTGGCCATAGCTGCGGCGGCGGCTAGAAGAAGAAGGCGGCTGGGAGAAAAATTGCACTTTGGGAATGCTGGAGAACTCAGGTCGTGGTCCATGTGGAGGAGGATGACGATGGATTGGGGACTGTGGTTGGAGATGATGGCTCTGGTCGGCTACAATAGTGGTGGCGGTGGCGGCCGGAAGAAGAAGGCAATTGGGAGAAAGTTGTACTTCTGGGACGTAGAGGAACTCATGATGCGGTCCCGGTGGAGGACGGTGATGGATCAGCGAATGTGATTGGAGATGAAGGCTCCGGTCAGGCCAGAAGAAGAAGGCGGCTGGGAGGAAGATTGCACTTTGGGAACGTCGAAGAACTCGGGCTGCGGTCCGGGCGGAGAAGGATGGCGATAGATTGGGGAAGGTGGTTGGAGATGACAGCTCTGGTCGGCCACAGCGGCGGCGGCAGTGGCAAGAAGAAAGAAGGCGGTTGGGAGGAAGATTGCTGGGAAGAAAAGAGACGATTGAAAATTAGAGGGTGGGAAGAATCCAAAAAAGTGTATTTTAATGCAAAATCATATCCACCATCACTTTTTTAAATGTATTTAAGTATGCCAGTGATATTATATATATGATTATATTATATTATCGAGTTGAACTCGAGTCGAGTTCGAGTTATAATCGAGTTGGGTCGCATTTTGCCTTGCTCAAACTCGTCTCGACTCGAGTTCGAGTTCGAATATTTAAATGTCGAGTTATAAGATTGAGTTGAGCCGAGTTGAATACCAATTGCCGACGAGCTTCAATTAGCAGCCCTAATTATACATATAAAATCTTAATCTTATACATATAAAATCTTAATCTTATACATATTAAATCTTAATCTTACCCTTTCCCGGCTTAAAAACACTTTCCACCACTCTCGCTTCTTCCCGGCCAGGTAGCCGGAGCGTCGCTCCCTTGCAGACAAGGCCGCCCTTTTCCTTGTTTATCCGGCGAAAGGTGAGGTTCCCACCACCTTGGGGTGGATCTTGGGTCCTGTTTGTGGTTCTTGTGCTTGAGGAAATGTGTGGTTTTGATGCTTTTTATTCGATACCCACCTTTTGTTTGATGAAATGCTCCAAGCACTTATATTTTGTGTGTGTGCGCGCGCGCGCACGCGTGTGTGAATTTTGTAGAAGTTAGATGCTTCATGTGGAAAAATAAAACGGATTGTTTGAAGTTTGCGTTGGGATTGAAGTGCTAATCTTGTATTTGTTCGGTAATTGTTTGGATGAGATTGAAATTTGATTAATTAGTTTTTGACTTGCAAAAAGTTGTAATTGTAAGCCCTAATCTAGTTGATTCTTGTCATAGAGTTATGTAACGAAAGGCAAAATGAAACGTGTAGTAGGGGCATGTAATAAGATTCATGTTACTTTTTGCCAGATTTGGGAGTTACAAATTAGTCATGTCACTGAGGCAGTTTTTTGGTTATTCTGATGGGGAGCTTATGAGATCAGATGCCAAGCCATGCTCCCGTTTGATGAGACACACTGCAGGGATATTTAGTGTTGGAGGCGGACTTGCTTTTTGGGTTCTTTGCCGACTGCATTATGGTATGCATAAACTACTGCATCTTTTGTCACATCTTTGGTTTTTGATCATTTTACTCTCCCCACTTAGAGTATCTGTTTGTTTTCTGTTCTCCATATTTATTCCCGTTTCCTTCTATTTGTCAGATTCTATATGAATCATGGAGCAATCTAATGATTACTGCTTTCACGAAACATGAACACTTAATCATTTATAATTATAACATCTTTTTTTTAATAAAAAAATTCCAACCTCGAAAGCATCATGTATCAATATTCATCATGTCAATCACATTTCTCGTGATATTATTTTCAACATTGTGGCTGCCATATCTACCCGAGCAAGTGTTGGTTCTCGACTATACGAGAACCCATATAATATAATTGATGAGTTACAACGCGTTGCCATCCAAGTAGATATTGATAAAATTATAAAGTTATGACTTGCAATTCATGTATATCAAACATAGATTAAATAACTCAAAATAGACACACATTAACGATGCAAACCAATGTCTTGGTATGTAAAAGATAAACAACAATGAATTGCTGTGAAGATGGAGTAAGAGATACAAGAGAACTAAAACTTGTACCTCTTGACGTCGCCCTCTAATCAACAAACTAAAATGGATTTCTCCAACTCTAGTAACAACACATGTTATGAATAGGAAACAATAATAATTTGATTAATGGGTGACATGAAGAATAAAACAATGACTATTGCATCAAGGGAAGAGAAAACAATACTTACAGATCATGAACAATGAATAAGTATTAAAGCAAATAACTTTATTAAATAGTGGAAGAATTGATGTAGAATAAATAAGTTAATTCAAACAAAAACCTTACCTAATGAGAATGTATTTCATTACCTACAAAAAAAAACAATACATGTATGGTAATAAATCAAAGAAAAGGAATACGTATGGGATAGAGATTAATTTAATCCTCCGGCACGGATCGCACTTTTGTAATCTACCAAGTCAAGTAATAATCCATCCAATAGGGAAAAGAAGGGAGAAACTTTGATGGTCGTTTTTGAAGAAGAAGATCAAGGGCTTATATGGAGAACGAGGGAGAAAAAGAACCCCTGAGCATATCTCAACAACATTATAAGGACTTGACTTAAAAAATCTCCGGCGCCTAAAAGTCATGAGTTGGAGTAACTGTGCCTCACGACCAACCCAAATCCAGGTTTGTGGGTCGAGCCCATATGACCTACATCCCCTACTTAGGGCGGTACACTGTGAGGGTGCTGGAGGCTAAATTAGTCTCTCATAAGTCCTATAATAATTCATAAAACCTATTCCATGAACATGCCTTAGAAACAAATCTGTAGTTGACGCCTTCGTTAACGGATTTGCCAGCATCTCGAAAGTTGGAATGACTTACAACCAATTTTTGTAGAATATCAAATGTGATAGTGCATCTCAATATGCTTGCCTTTATGTACTGATTTCATCATTTTTTAAATTGAAAACCATTGTTTAATTATCACACATTGCAATTGAATAGGTTCATTAGTCAAGGTTTCCAGCTTTAGATTTGCTAAAGAGTCTTTGATCCATACAACCTCGGTGGTAGCTAAACTAGATGCCACACATTAAGCTTTTATATTAGATCAAGAAACAAATTTTTGTTTCTTGCAACAACATAAGATTGCACCACCAGTAAATATGAACACATGCCTTGATGTTGATTTTGTATCTACGTCCGCATTAATATGAATCTGTATCACCGATTGATGCTAACTTGTCGGTTTGAAATGTGAGTTTTAAGTCTTTAGCACCCAATGCATACCTAATGATGTGTTTTACTGCACTTCAATGTTTTATACATAAATTACTTTGATATAAACTTACTAAGCTTACTGCAAAGTCTAAATCAAGACAAGTACATAACATGGTAAGGATATTGAGATACACTGTCACTGTATATTCGACATTGACAAAAGGGGAAATTAGTTGTTAGCTGTAAAACCCGAGTTAATTTTTATTATATTTATTTTGGGTTCAACCAAGGGTTGAGCTACTAGCTTGGACTGGGTTGTGTTGGTTGAGGGTGTGCCCAGAGAGTGGTTAACTTATGAAAATTTTTAACTATCAAATTTGAACATGTAGATTTTAGGAGTGTTGACTAAGTCTTGGTAAGGTTAGGATGGAGTTCAGAGTTGGAGGATTTTCAAGGTAGTTTTCTGATCGTTACATTTTTGAGTTCGTTGATATGGTTGCCACTAGGTTCTTGCCTAGGTATGGGCAGGAGTTTAACTTGTTGTATTATATCATATATTAGGCTAGACTAATTCTACCTATTGCCTAAATACTTTTATCATGTGTTGAAAACTGTTTTGATTAAATTCAGTTTACTGAGTATTGTTGGCTGGGTCATTATTTTCCTGCTGCTCTTTTCTGTATTAGTGTTAATCCGTACACTTGTGGTGATTGGACTAAGGCATGCTTGCAGGCATGCATGTATCTAATGATGTTCTGCACCTGATCTGTTTATTTGCATTTGAGATAAATGATTGGTTCATGGCATTGTTTCATGATCGTCTATAGCTTGTATCATATGATTTAGAGGTGGAATGTTGGTCTATTAGAGAGGTAATGTAGTTTTAGATGATTTATTGATATAATTATTGTTATTATTATTTTACCAATATTAGATTCGGTCTAGTGTTATTATTATTTTACCTATGCTTGAACCCATGACAATTATATCAACGAACTCAAAAATGCAATGACACAAACCCACATGATGCCCCCATGCCTGTAAAATAATTCGCAACACATGCATGGAGTAAAGCACAACTACATAAATCAAACGACAACAAAGCTCCCACTCTATATGGATGAAATGGGAGCAATAAAGAGGGAGAGAGAAGAAGGGTACTAGAGAGAGTGGGGAGGAGAGGAGCGGAAGGTTGATGGTGGTGGGGTGAGGCTCACCCTTTCAATGTTTTATTGTGATTACAAATAACCCACTTCCCCAATAAAATCCCCTAGAAAATCCTCCAACTCTTAACTCTATCCTACCCTTACCAAGACCTAGTCAACACTCCTAAAATCTACTTTAGGGTGCATTGCCCAAGTATGCGATGTTGGTCATGGATTCGACCCATAGGCCGGGTTTTGGGTTTGCCATGAGGTATGGTCGGAGTTTATTTGGTTAATTGGTGAGACCCAACGGGATTACCAAGCCAAGTTATATCATGTTATTGAGATATGCTCGGGGTTTTTCTCTCCCTCATTCTCCGTATAACTACTTGACATTCTTCTAAAAAAACCACCGTCCAAGTTTTCTCACCTTTCTTTCTCTATTGGATTGATTATTGCTTGATTTGGTGGATTCCGATATGGAGATCTGTGCAGGATTATTAAATTAATATCTATTTCATATGTATTTCTTCTCTTTATTTATCATAATGCACTGTATTTCTTGTTGTTTGCAGGTAATGAATTAAATTCTAATTAGGTTCAGTTTTTTATTGTATTAATTTATTTATTCTATATCTGTTCTTTTATTATTTAATAAAGTTATTTACATTATTTCTTGTTCGTCTTTCATGGTCTCTCTTCCCTTGATGCAATAGTTACTGTTTTCTTCTTTGTATTCCTCATTAATTAATTTATTATTGTTTCCTACCCATAACATGTTGTGTTGGATTTCCACTTACATGAACCCCAAAAAAATACAGAACATACCCTTATGGGCTTCAAACATAGATTCCTCTTTGTCAAACTCTAAAAGAAATTTAAGTTATATATTAAACAATTTATCTCTTAATTAGACAATTTATACACCTTAGATAAAGATTGATAAACCTAATAGTTTAATAAACAAATTTGATGAATAGTATTAACAACAAGATTTGATTCTTAATAAACAAGACAAGTTGGGATGACTCAATGAGATAATCAACCAGAGCCAAATGTATACCAATGTCATCTTCCTGCAAACATGGTATTAGAAGCAAACTTGTTCTAACATTAGTAGCAATCACATGATAGAGATAGATAAGGTAACCGATGATCATAGCAACAAGAAAAAGCAAGAGGTTATACATACAGATGATGACTGAATATAAAACAAGAGACAGAACAAGTACAAAACAAACAAATAAGAGTACAATAAATTAAATGATAAACTTCAATAAAAATGTGTAAGAGAGAACATGATGTAAATGAATATATATTCATTAATCAATACAATTACAGCTATAATCCCATCCAAACGTAACGAAGAACACTAAAAATCTGTACTTGATATAAATCAAATGTTCATAATCCTGCATATAAATCAAATGCAAATAATTAATCAAAGGAAAGGAAATGCCTATGGGATTGAGATTAATTCAATCTTCCTGAATGGATCTCCCCGTTGGAATCCTTCAAGTCAAGCAAAAATGCCTTATCGTCATTGCCACTATTTCGCTTAGCAATCATTGCTTGTGGACATCATTTATGTACTGCTCTCTTTTTGCTTTCTTTGTGCTATGAAATATAAAGGAACTCCAATATGTTTGCATCACAAAGTGGAATTTCTATCCGTTCCTTTTGGTACAAATAATTAATAGCAGTGCTTGTGCAAGGAATGTTGCTACATCTTTACCCTGTTTTCATATGACATCCTTGCTGTTTTCTAGGTCCTCGTACCACTGTACCCAGGACTCTGAGGTGGGTTTCCTGTGGAGCGGTTGTGTGCAGTTCAACTTCTGCGCTTCTAGTCCGGATGTTCAGTCCAGAGTGTGAGCCTCAAAATATTGCCGCTTATGACAAGCCGCGGAAATGAGCGCCTCGCAGTTCCTGTTAAATGGAAAGATTCAATTCCTTGAGTCATGGCGAGGGAAAAAATTTTCTTGAATCGCGTACAATGCAGTGTTAGGATGTTCTTTTGCCAAAGCACGAAGTGTTTGTACCTTGTGCTCTGCATGATAATTTGTTGTGATCCTATGAGGATGGTTTGTGTAGGAAATATAGTTTATTTTTTCTGCAAAATGGTCAACGACCTTTAAAATCTCCATTTTGTTATTTAATTTTCATCAGCAATCATCAGTAAGTGAATGGTCTAGCATATTTAACGAACAACTCGATGTTGGATAATGTAGCTAGGGGTGGGCGTGGACGATTGAGTCATCGTGTTTGACCAATGTCCGAAGTGTTCATGATTGAATTTGTTTAATTAATTATAGTCAGACAAAAATAAATTAAATATGGATATTTTTTTGTCTGATCGAATGATTGACCGAGCGACTTATAAAAATTATAAATTCATGGTATAAATAATATTTTTAGACTTTATTATCAAATTATCATTGATAATTATTAAATTTAAAGTACCACCAACTTTAATATTTGAATTTTTCATGGTAATATATTAATTATTTATTCAAATAATTTTTAAATAAAATAATCTTAATTTTTATGCTAATTGACAAGAGCAAACAAAGAAAAAAAAATTATTGTGTATATGACGATATTAGGTTTTTGTGAGAAAAAATAATATTTATAATAGAAAAATGATTAGATAATACAATAAATGTGAGATTAAAATAAATTACTTATATTGATCAAAATTTGACTGTCCAACCATGACCCATTTGACTGAAATTGTTTGACTCTTGATAACCAACTTTTTGTTGGAGGCTACGTGGATAGATATGAACAATGTCTTGTCTGATGTTGGATCGACCGACTCTTACCCTTATATGTAGCTGTTTCCATTTAAAGTGAGTTTAGCTAGGTTAGTCTTGTCAATTATTTTATTATTTTTATTAAGTAAAAAACTATTTCAATTGTTTTATTTTGTAAAATGGCCGAT
The DNA here is from genome assembly GCA_033002965.1 of Piper betle. NCBI lineage: Eukaryota > Viridiplantae > Streptophyta > Magnoliopsida > Piperales > Piperaceae > Piper > Piper betle. Next base: position 33,144 of record JAURVB010012758.1, read on the forward strand.
CACTTACATTTTCTTTAAAGTTTCAAATTTAATTTTTGGTGGGACAATGTGGGGTGTTTGTAAGGATGGGTTTAGATCAAATATAGATATGATGCGGTTATATCTAAATTCATTCCGTATCTATATTCAATCCTATCTTATCTAATAAAAAATGAATAGTATAAATTTTAATGTAAAATATAGGAAAAATAATTAAAAGTTATTATTTTAAATATTTTAGTTTATATCTTATAAAATATCATCTATTTAAATTGACATGGATCAGATTACCACAAATGTCAGCTTATTAGAATTTTTTCAGATACTCAGACCATTTCAAATGCACGTTAAACCTCTTTCATTTGGGGGCGTCCCGGGCCTATTGATTACACTCTTCTACTTTTGTTGTGAACCCTAGAGAACTTCCAACAAATCTATACAATAATGCTCGCTGTTTTTTGCAATGAAATTGGACCATAGTTCTAAGGATTCGCTTATGGATGGATTTGGATATTTGATATTCGTGAATATAATCTGAATCTAACTCGTTTATATCCGGTCCGAAACCGTTTTAGATTGGATTTTGGTTTGACCTTTTCGGACATATTATATATTCGAAAATATTCGAATCAAATATAGATTTGGGAGGTGATTTGGTCCATATCCGATCTAAATAGGTGATATTTTATAAAATTATAATTTAAAAATAATTAAATTAATATTTTTTAATTATTTTTCTATTTTTATATTAAAATCTATATTATTTATATTATTTTAGTCAATCGAGGTGATTTTGGATTGGATACAAATATTGTAAATAAAATGGTTGTAATCTTTAGATTCGGGTTCAAATTTTTATATTCAGATCAGATATGGATGCAGCCATATCCGATTCATACATGAATTGAACTCATCCCTAGCTTCATTATTTGCTTTGGGGAAAAAAAGACTTCAATATTTCGTTAAGTGGACGGTCTTATTTATCTTGGAGAGGAAAGGACGCCCCGGAGCTCCGAAGGGACGACAATGCTTACTCAATTACACTTGTATGAGTTCCGTTTGGTCGGGTTTCACCCCGGGTTGCATAAATTGCCGATTCCGAATCGGAATCGGCCGATTCAACTCTGATTGGAGGAAAATCGATTCAAAAAACCCATTGAATCAGTTTTCATCCGAATCGGTCCGTGAATTGGCCAATTTGAGCCGATTTGGAATCGGCCCAAATCGACTGATTTTGGTGCAGGGCCGGGGCGCGGCGGGGTGGGGCGGTGGCGGTGGGGAGGGACAGGGCGGGGTTGGCAGAGGGAGGCGGGGTGTGGTGGGCGCAAGGCGAGGCGTGGCAGGCGAGGGCAGGGCGGGGCCGGGCAGGTCTGGGGGAAGGGGGTGGGGGCGCAGCAGGCGCAGGACGAGGTTGGTGGGGCTGGCATGGGGAGGCGGGTCGCGGTGGGCGCAAGGCAGGGCGCGGTAGGTGAGGGCGAGGTGTGGCTAGCGCAGGGCGGGGCAGGTCGGGTTTGGGGGGAGGGGGCGCGCCAGTGGCTGCGGCGATGGGGAAGGAGGGTAGATGCGGGAGAGAAAGGGCAAGGGAAAGAAATAACACTTAGTGGCATTCTTGTAATTAAAACTTGATTCGTGTCCGACTAGAGTAAAAATAATAAATAACTCTCAATAATCCAAAAAATCTAAAAAATATTAAAAATATTATAAAATATAATACACACAATAATATCAAAATGACATCAATATCTAATTTTTATATATTTATTTTATGAATTGTCAAATTATTATATATGACCGATTTGGACCTATTCAGACCGATTCAACTCAACCGATTCCCGTCCAATTTAGACCGATTCCAAATCCAAATTTGACTCCCTCGAAAACCGATTCCGATTCCGGATCCGATTTATGCAACCATGGTTTCACCATAGTTGGAAGTGTCATTTATAAGGTTACGGATATTGGGTTTGCCAGGACCGCCGTTTAGCCAAACTCTATAGATAAAACTTGACCATTTATTTACCATCTACATTTTTACGATTAAATTAATACGGACCTAACTATTACTATATAGATAAAACCAGAAAACCCATCTAAATAAAAAAAGAATACAAAAAATGAAGAAGTGAAAAGTTTAGCTTCCATTATGAAATCCTTCATAAAAGAAATATTTGACCTACACCTTTCTGATCTTCGTCCTTATCAACCAACATTGCCTCTATTTTGTGTGTGCATTTTGATCTTGATCCTAGTAGTGACACGCAAGAATTTTATATTTCATTAATTTACATTTAAATTTAAATTATGAATTTTTAATCTAAATCTCTATAAATTGACTGCTAAAATAGGCAGATGCGTTAAGTACCGGTCAATGGAATCTGGATGTGAAAAACAGGCCCCAAGATATGATTTATTTATTTTTCATTGTTGGTACGTAGATGACGGTGATTTACTTATTAAATTGTTGAGGATTAGACGTCAAAATGTTAATGCTCAATCACTATCTTGTGAGATTGATGTTCAATTTGATCTTTAGAAAATGCTACTCAAAGCTAGTTTAATTTGGTAAACTAGTAGTTCTCAGATGATCCCATCCGTTAAATAAAAAATTAATGGTCAGATTAAGAAAAACACATTCTTCATGATTTTAGACTTCAGTTATTCAAATTTATAATCCTGAAAATCGCCGGTTATTTAAAATTATGAAACACACCTGTTAACTCTGACCATTGATTTTTACAGATGAGATGAGTTGGAAGGTGTTGAATCAAAAGTAAATTTAGCTCACAGTAACATAACTCATACATACATATATATATATATATATATATATATATATATATGTCTGTTTATAAAGAGTTGGTAATAACTTTGTAAAGATTATCAATATTATTGGTGTTGGAGGGTTTTTTTTTTTTGTATGCCAATATTTGGGGAAGATCCCAAATAAGTTAGGGTTTCTCTCAAAAGGATAAACCTAGCAAACCCTAGGCAAGATAAGATGTTAGAAGATATTGTGTATATTGTTTAGTTAAGGTATAACTTAATTAGAGAGAGGTCTTATTCTTTATCTATAAATAAGACCATATATCAGCATTATACATAATTTTATTTTGAGAGAAAATTAGGGTTTTCTCGTACGGTGTTTAGACTTAGAATTTAGGTTATGAACATACTTTTTCTCCATCTTGTGAAGAGAATTGATATATGAGAAAATCACGATCCAATCCATCAATCGGGTGAATAAGGTACGCACTCTAATTTATATTCTAATTAGTTTTCAAAGTGCTTCTTTAGAGTATCAATTCCCAGAGCATGTATTAAGAGGATGCTTCTTCTTCCAAAGTGGATAATGCAGACCAATCTTCTTAATCAATAATCTCAAATTTCTCACCGGTATCCCGGTAAAACACCAAGTTGGAATGGAGATAAAACTGCATATTATGTCAATGCCTAGTGCTCTGTGCTACATATGTAAATGCATAGGGAAGTTGAATTATATATAACAATTCTAAAACCGGCCGGAAGACATTTCTCGACATAGTTGTTCAACGTATACATAAATTAGTACTACTACTTTCCATGGCCAAATTTATAAGCAAAAGACACGAAAAGTTCAATTTTCTAAGATATTTCCACATTAATATACAGACACCCCATACACAATTCCAGCATGTATGAACTTTAATTAAACAACTCTAATAAAACTATAGCCTAAAGGGCAGCAACTTCAATCAATTAATATCTTACAAATAAACCTCCTGCACAAATACAATAACAACCTAATCATATATTAATGCAACCAGACACAGTAACCATACATGTGACAACTTCAAATAACAATACCCACATCGATCAAAGACATTAATTTAACACTAATTTCAACTAGGTTGTAGGCCTTTGTACACAATGAAAATGAGCGTAGAGTAACTTAATTGTTAATATGGATCCCCCCGTATTTCAACTAAGTTACACTACCTACTCATGCAGAAACACCCCCATCACCTCATCATTCATTCCTCATTTATCTCTTCACATACCCAGTACATGACAACTCCCTATTCATCTTCCGTTATTAGATACACACTACTTTTTATTTTACGTAAGGAAGAGCATACATAATATTATAATAACAGGGAGCGTATCAAGCACTTGTGTAGCAGGCAATCCAAAGATTAGACTAATATATACAATATAATAGAAAAATAATTTGGGAAAAATAAGTAATAAAAAAGTAACGTGAGCAATACAGGACAGCCCAGAAATTAGGGCTGCGCTGAGGTACTACAGCATCGGCAAGATGCATGCAGCGCCGCTGCCTGACCAAACCAAAGGACGGAGGCCATGCAACCCCCACGGCCTTCACCAAAGCACACACAAACAACCCTAACAACGAGAACCAAAACACACCAATTTATTTGAACAAGGCAGAACCAAGATGCATGCACATGGTTATGAAAGAGAGGCAAGAGAAAATACCGAACTGGAGAAAAAGAATTGAGGGGAACAACGTCAACCACAGGAGGGAGGAGAGAAAAGAGAAGAGAAGACGGTGTGGGAAAAGAAGAGAGTCAGGAGTTTAAAACGTGGAGAGGAGGAGATGTTACATAACTTCCTCCCTCCAAATAATAAAAACACCGGTTTTACAAAGTACAATTTATTTTGCAAGTACTATAGCCATTTTGTGATTCACTTCTCGGTAGTGCTGGTACTGGTATTCTTAGAGAGATAATCGACAATGGCTTTAACAACAATTCCCCAGGTGCTTACAGTAATACCGGCTTCATTAGCAGAGCTCTCATCCTTAATTTCATAAATATAGCTGGATTTGATGGTGGTCAGGTTGCAGTCTTTCTCTATTATTTCAAACCTGGTTGTGAAGGAGATGAAGCCAATATTTATAACTCCTCCCTCAAATACCTTCACTTCCTTGATCCGACGCTTCTCGTCCAATGTCGTTATTCTTTCTTTGAACGAATCAAATGGTGCTCCTACATTTACAAAATTATGTAAGCCATTAAGTCAACAGTTTTGAGTCCGCCGATATTGTTTATCCCAAGTCCATAAAAATGAAGAAAGGGCCCGCACTAAAAAGGTCATCCGATCATCAAAACTTCCTTTGTAATTACATAGATCCGAGCCATGAGTTTTGATTTAAAGCAATCACACAAACAATAAATTACGCTTATTTTGTGTTCACATTTGATTTGTAAAAAGTGAACTCATAAAGTATAAACCACTCTTTAAATTCGCCTTTTTACGGATGAAAAGAACAGTACTAAATCGGTAGAATGGCTAATTTTGAGCTTAACCGGTGAATAAAACCTATTCGTTCATTCATGCTGTGAGATAAACTTTTGGTTGTTTTTTCTGGGACTAAAGCATTCAACAAAAAATGGATCACTTATATATATTAGAATGACTTTAAAGATGGTATATGCCAAATGGTGTTTATCTTTTTCCTTATACTTTAATAATATAAATTTAGATATTTCACGTTGGCCGTGGATGAGGTTTTTGACTTGTATAAACTATAGAGGCTAATGAATAAGCCTTATTATATAAACTTTCTTTTGGATTAAGAAGGGTCGTGACGGGTCCGATGACATGTGTTGTAAGTCCCTTTTGGAGGCTCAAAGGGCCTAACACTTGTAAGGTGTGAAATTTGTGACGACATGACCTACGTGTAAATTGGTGGCCTAAGTTATCCATTTCAAAATAATTAACCCAAATTAAAAATCTATAAGCATGCTTCTATAAATATATCAGGCCTTATCTAAGGTATTGTATGTAGGATTCATTTTATGAGATCTCAAAATCTACTCAACTTAGAAAATTCCATCCTCGGAATTTTTTCACGTCAGCCTATAATAACCATGTTCACTCTAGGTAGCCCATGTCCACTCTACCTAGCCCATCGTCTAATACAATCCAAAATTTATAAAAACCTAATCTCGATCCAATTGCACAGTGATGAGCTTAAGTCATTCTTTAAAAATAGTTAATCAAAGTTAAAAATCTACATGCACACCTCCATTATTATACCAGATCTTATTCTAATAGTTATCACATATGAGACCAAAATTTTTAGTTGATCTCATAATAACTTGGGTGAGCCATTTTGATAAGATGTCTTATGCCCATTGATTTGTATTTGGGTCTTGAGGAGATCTAAATTAACTCTGCAACTCTTTTAAATGTTTTCTTTTAACAATTTGAGCATGCTTTACAAAGCTTAGCTATTAATTAGCTCACTCATACGGTAGTAATTAATTGAACCAATCATGAAAGCTATACTGATTGCATCTTCTGTCCATAAATTAACTCATGCAATGATGGACCATATACATATATACAATTGGCCATTAATATGTAAAAATATATTGTCTACCTGGTAGAAGGAAGATTTCAAACTCAGTTCCCACAGATCCATCTCCAGTGACTTTGATGTCTCTAAAGAGGTTGAGGCTCTTGACGATGTTGGTCATAGTGAGAGTCCCGTATACCTTCCAAACTTTCGATGCCGGGAACTGCACATCGAATTTGTTGCTTTGTTTTCCTCTCATCTTCTTCTTTGGTCACCTGCAAAGCTACTACAGATCACAAAACACAAGCAAAAGCTAATAGCTTCTAAAGTATATATGATTCTCCACTTAGCTGTCTTTCATCTCTTCTACTTATTATAGGATCATCAGTGCCAAGGAATTAGGATTTTGTATTACTCTTCCAAAACGTGCATGCCCGTCTTTTCTATTTTAATATTGCTACGTATTAGTAAAAGCAACCATGCATAGCTGGTATACGTACCTCCAATTAGATCAATAACAATATAATTATGATTTAAATTGTTCAATACGCATTTCAATGCGAGAAGTACATAATATATTAGAGAAATATATACGGATGTAGCTTAGAATCGCGTTATTTCGTTTATAATACGGATTAGCAATACTCACATAGCCGGCAATATTATCAATTAATCACCATTGACCTTATTATAAAATATAGACGATTGGTCCTCATGACGACGATCAGCTAATGGACATGATGAGCTTCAAGCGTGACATGCATGGTTATATTAAAAACTGCTGACCTCATGACTAGGTGATCTCTTCGTTTCCCTAAAAGAATGAATAATTCCATTATTATCGAGTTTGCATGAGCAATATGTACCAACACTTGAGTACTATATATAAAAGATGTAACAGTTGTTGATCAGTAAATATGACTCTGCTTCTTATTTCTCGCGGATGTTCTTGTGTCACATTGTTGCTCCTATTGATTTTTATATTAGTTATGTTTCCTGTAAAACAAAAGAAAGTGAATTTACTTACTTAAAATTAAATATTACGTTTCCGGTAAATTGGATTACCTTTTTGATGGAATATGCCTTTGTCATTAATCTGAGAGTCTACTGCATGGGTCACGTGCATTTGGGATATTTGTGAAAATAAAGTGGCTAAGTACTTTTTTTACTAAAAAGTAAATAATGAATTTAACCAAGCTATTTTTATTTTGAAACAGAAGTATCTGCCAATAATGTTTTATAGATTTACTATCTTATCGCAGGGGTGTAAGGAAGGCCAGGCATGGGTATCTGCATGGGTCGCGAGCATTTCACGTTCAGGTTGGTTTGGTTTGAACTCTTGTTTATTAATTTTGTACTCATATAATATACTCTACTTGAAATGGATAGCTCTTGAACCATGAATAAAAGCTTGAACTAAAGTGTGTTTGGCTCCACTCGAAACATGAGCTCAATGTATTTGTGAGCTCGATAAAATACTCTGCTCGACTTGATTCGTAAAATATATATCTTTAATGTCCAATTGTTCATGTAAGATAATAACTTCTACACCATCAACAATTAATTATATGAAAGTATTGCCAATATTTTACATGTTACTTAATTACAAACTACTTAGCTAGTTTTCTTATGCTCACTCTAAGTTACTTTTTTCCCCTTCTCAAATTCACTGATCGTAATGAATTTCTAATATATATAGAGTGATCGAGGTAACCATACTCACAGGTTATTTAGTTAATAACTATTTACTTTCTAATAATTGATTTATGTAGTAGTAGTTATTGTTAGGATGAAGGATAAAAATATAGAAAGGTTTAACAATCAGAGATAAATATAAGGAAAACATATCTCTTTTACATGAGGAAGATTGATACAACTTTTATGTATGTGGCAAGTGTACCAGGTGTAATCAAGTAATAAAGTAGAGAGTAGAGTTTCGTTCTTATAGAGACTATCTATTTAGTCAATTAAAATTATTAAACTAAACTCTCTAAAGCAAGGAAATACTAATTTTTGTGATTTTTATCTATACAAAACTTACAATTTAAAATTAATTCTAAATTAAAACAAAATGGAGTCTAATCTTAAGTCTATATTTTTCTCAATATGCAAAAATCTATGCTAGAGAACAAAAATTCCTTAAACCAATTAATTGACAAAATAATTATAATTATGGAAATAATTATTACACTTCATGAGACAATGGAAATCTTAGTATATAATTGAGCCTTTTGGTGAATTAATTTGGTATATCAAATCTCCTCAATGTTGGATACCTCTTATGGTCCTTAATTAATTTAATTTAATATGCATTAAGCTTCATGAATTCCTTAACGTTAAACCTCCTTAAACGGACCCATAAACGCTTGGGAATGCCAAAAGAAGTCTCAGAATACGAAATGATGGTGACTGTTTGTTGAACCGTCATTGAAGATGGGGAAACTTAAAATAACTCTATAAAAAGGTTTGTTTGCCTAATTTTTGAGATATGAACAAGATAGAGAAGTAATAGAGCATAAAGAAAAAAGAAGAGATAAGAAAAACTTCATTTACTAGTGTAATCTTATACGAAGTGTTGAGGGAATAAAAATCATGAGATCTCATTTGTTAGGGTTGAGTGTGTGATCTTCTTGTACATCTCTGTGAATTGGAGGGTTGTAATCTTTGGCTGTAGAAGTGAGTGGGGTTGTCGTTGTCTCATGGATTTTAGCTCTCAATAGAATTTTGGATTTTTTAGGTGGATTTTATAAAAAGAGATACATTTATAAATTCAATACAAGTGTCATGGTTAGGAGTTGTAGGAAGTTTATGTTGAGAAAAATCCCCAAAGTTGGAGATCGATCACAACAAAAGAGAACACGTGAGACCGAAAAATGACACCGAAGAAATATGATAAAACAAACACAAAAGAGCATAGAGAATTAATGCAGAAAACCCTCCTTTTTTCAAGAGCAAATAACCACAAGATAATGACAAACCATTCACTACTTTAACCAAAGATTACAACTTTCCAACTCTCATAGATGTGCAAGAAGATCACTCATTGAACCTTATAATTGTGATCTCAAGATTTTTTTCTCTCAACACTTTGTATAGAATTACACTAGTGAATAAGGTTTCCCTTACCTCTTTTTATCTCTACTTTTTATTTCCTCTTTATTACTTCTCTATCTTGTCCATACCTCCTCTCTATTACTTCTCTATCTTATCCATACCTCAAGAATGAGGCCTAAAGAGCTTTTTGTAGAGTTATTTTGAGCCTCGTATCTTCAATGATGGTTTAACAAATGGTCAATACCATTTCATATTCTTAGATTCCTTTTGGTATTCTGAGTGTAAAAATGGGCTAAAATAATAAATATTTATGAGTACAAATATTAACTATCTCTAACATGAGTCTGATTGGAACTCATCTTCCCTAATCTTCCTCCACTTGTTCATTGCATTAGTCCACCACTTGCATGTTAGTGAGCCGATCTTTTGCCGGTGATCACATACAACTGGCTATGCATCTAAATTTGCCGAAACTAGAAGCACATCTGGATGAATCGTGTTGTCGGTGACCTTCCATGGTTTGTCGTCGGCTAATGTCGACTAATAGCTGGTGAGTCCGCTTCACTTGCAATGGTCAGATGGCGGAGGTGTACATGAAGAAAATTTTTTTCCCTTGATCTTCTTACAGAGACTCCCTTGTCGCCAGCATGTGGCTGGCGGCATCGCCAATCGTTGTTGGCCAATGGTTGGCGAATATTCTTCACAAGCGAGAAATGAAATGATCCTTTTCCCTTTTTGGTGAAGCAAGTACAAAACTTGTTGAGGAAATAAGAGGCTTTTAGTAGCTCCAATCGAAGTGACACCTCATCATCGGCATGCGGTCGGCGGCTACACTGCTCATCATCTGCTTGCTCTTGCAAGCCGGCAGTGCCAACATCTCAAACCTTTTCCACCCTCTTTGGTGAATTCCTCAAAATTATGTCTTTATAGGTGGAGAGTTTTACCTCCCTAAATGGGTTGCTCAAACCCATTATCAGTTATCTCTTCTAAACATACAACAAAAATAAATAAAATAAATATAATAATCATAATCGGTTAATTAATTGGACAGTTTGAGGTTGAATTTAATTTTTATTTGTGCATTTTTTTGGTTTGTCCAATTAACTTATAAATGAACAGTTAATTAATTATTAGGACTATTTTATGAATTTTTCATGTCAAATTAATTTTAAATGAGTATATTAACAAATTTGGTTCATCCAACTTTGTTATGTTGTTTGCCTAATAATTTATTTGTTAGACAAATATGTCACACACTAAATTACCCGCTCAATATCCAATTGTCCATTAATAAGGGACTAATATGCTGCTGCGTCCACTTAATTTGTATCAGTTACAATTAATTGAATCATAATTATTTAAAATAGTGGGAGCTAAATATTTGATTATTAGTTAGTCATAATTTAGTTTTTCATGCATTAATTAATATTTAGGACTTATATAATTAATTGTGCAATAAATAAATTTTGATTGTGAGCTTTGCTCATTGTTTTTTTATTATGCATTATTAATTTTACTTTATCCTAAATAGTTAATTTTTGTAAATTCTTGTGTTAATATTAATTAAACTTCTTTTAAATGTCTCTTGAATTTTAATCCAAATGGAAGCAAGCGAACAAAGTATTACCGATTTGAACAAGGGCAAGACACTTACCAGGAGATAATTATGACATCTAGCATAGTAAGGTACAATTGATCCTACAAGATTAGAAAGTTCTGAAAATTCAGAACCATACCGTATCTCCTCCCACTAATTCTATCACTAGGCGAAAGGTTGATCTATATGATTCTTGAAAAAGGAAGCATAGTATTACACATATCACTCTTTTTAAGTACTATGAAAGATGATATTTTTTATGAATTCGTAAAGTACATAAATGTTCATGCTATGTGGCTGAAAATAAAAGAAATATATAGTTCGTAAAGTAAACTATAAAGAATTAGTATTAAGTTCTACACTTACAAGATGCGTCCCCGGGCTACAATGAGGGATCATCCATTTAGATAACTTTTATAACATGACTCGGGGAGTCGATCACTAAATCAGTTAGTATGAAGTTATATATCGAGTTTGACTCAGCAAGTCACGGAGTCAAGTGGACTTGGGGAGTTTTTAGAGTTAAAATACTCAAATTAGTTAGTCCACCATTCTTATACCAACTAGGATAAGATCTAATGTAATAGTGGGGATGTGCCGATGAGAACACCTTAGTTATTAATGCCTACAAGAAGATAGTCCCTAGTTTACAATGGTAAGATGATAATACATTAGATCACTAAATATTGATAGCACGGTGGTAGTAGATCGCCTAAAGATTGAAAGACCTTGGTCAGTACTATCTATATGAAGATGGTCCCCAGCTCACATATCTACGATGATAGTGCATTAGATCTCTAATCAATAGCAAGATGGTTTGATTTTGGTGGTGACAATTTGATTGGTGAAGTTATTATATTATTATTTAGAATTTAGCTATCGTCTGAGGGTGATTGATTGGATGAGATATACAAGATGGGAGAGGCTCCAGTTCAAACATAAGGAGAGATGAACACGATAACCGACATCATGAGAAAGTTTTGGTCTTAGTTAGATCGGAAAGGAGGCCCATGAGTAGCTTCACATATGGCGGCCCAATGCTACCCGTGTGGCCCCAAGTGCAAACTAGTGAGTCTAAACCATGTCTTTAGAGTGTTTAACTAAGTTGAAGTTTCATAATTACCAATATTCCAAATCTTATTGAAATAGGTACTAGATGTTGCATTAATTTTGGGGATCTTATAATCCACATACTTTACGGAATTATGTCCAAATAATTCTTTTCCTCGACCTAGGGGCCTAATTCATTCCCTACAATGCAGTTTGACCCACTATCCACTATGCTCCCAAGTTCACTCTGTTACCACTCATAATAAACTTGGTCTTGATGCAAAATGATTGGACTTAAATTGTGTCTTTAAAAGTGGTGAATCAAGTTAAAGATTTGAAAGCATACCTCCACTAATGTACATGATATTATTTCAATAAGTTTTAGATATGGCCTAATGTAACACACTATTTTGTCCATCAATGGGTAGACCAAAGTACTATGTTAAAATTCAGAAAGCTCTTTAGACTACTATCTCACAAACTTTATGGAAGCTGACTGAACCCTCACGGAGGCTTAAGACAGACACCTTACTGGATTTCATATAATGTATGCTGATCATACTACATAAGAAAGGCTTTAATTTTAGGGATCCCAAATGAACTTACCGAGTCACAAGATAGGAAACAACTCCCCTGTAGCTAAGAAGGTAATTTTATAATATAATGAATGCTTTCAGTTACATAAAGGTAACACTTCCAATGTAGTTAGGAGGTTCAACTTTTCATAATATGGATGCACGACCTGACTCTTATACTTAGTTACAACCTTGAGTTAGATAACTTATACATAGATGGTGCTGATAATCTTGTGGTACTGTAAACATTGGGTCGTGGTTACGTATTCTACATACCTAGTCGAAGTAAATTAAAACATAGGAGCATCATCAAAAATCAGGGCATCATCTAACATCCAGTTTTCAGGTTGACCCTTTGAGAGGTGTGAACAATATGCTCCTCCAATCCATGTTACTCTTCCACTCAACACACAATTGCAATAAATATGTTTCATGTATATTTTAATCTACAACATTAGTTCTGGGACTTTGAGGCTTTCCTGCAGACGATCTGTTAGTCATTACTCCAAGGTTGACTACTCTACACAAAAGGTGAGTTATATAAATAGAATAGTGCACATCACACCATACCGCACAGTCGAGAGTCATAACTTAAACTTATTACTTATCAAGACTTCAAGCCCACATAGAGAATCACATTACATTGAATTACATTCTCTAAAAATGCATAGTCACAACAACTCAAGTGAATTTAACACAACGGTTGATACCCTTTCCATGAGTCACTCGATCCTTCCGCCATTGCCGGCCACCACTAACAATAGCTACCAATTAGCTACATATATATATATAGGAAAAATGTTAGTAATCAAACAAGTTGATGATTTGTTTGATAGTAGCTAATGATAATACAAAAACTGGTAGATGGTTACCCTAATACCCACAAAAGAAGTTTCAAACAACAAGCAGAGGCTGGAGTCACTCAACAACCACACAACATAATCATACATACTGTGTTAGAGCCCTCAACGATACCACGTGCAGCCCAAACAACCCAACAAAACAACAATGTGTCATAACCACTCACATGTACCGTTCTCTAGTCGACGGTAGCATGCCCGCATTATACCTCATTGTTAGTAGGATCATGTAGAGAAGCACACGTAAGAAAATCCGTCACACATATGTATACATATAGGCCTTAGGTAGGAGTTTATATCATACCATTTCTTGATCTTAAGTTTGAAAACCATCAAGGGATCTCAGCAATGAAATTTTATTAAACTGTAGACAAAAATCATTTAAATAACCCAATGCTAGCGGGATAAAATCGAATGCCACTATCTCCTTTCCACGATCGTAATACAAAGCTATGATAGAGCCAAAGAAAGAGTAAAATAGAGGGAGTCCTATAGATTTGGATGAGTTGATCTCCTCATCCTAACTCGGGGAGCTCACTCTGACTAACACGACACACAAAATGAGGTAAAACCTCCACAAATGCATAATACACAGATAAGCTTAATTAACTTAATTATCTCAGTTAATATCTTGTTAAACTTCATTAAGTAACTTCATTAAGGTTAAGAGTTGTAAGTGTAGTGGGAAAAGTCTGATACTTAGGGTCTTAGGATCAAACTTGACTGGATGATTTTTGGAGCAAATGGTGTCCAAATGGGTTGAGATTTGGACCAGTGGGCCCTAATTATCAAAGTGTTTGATACAAAAATTACCAAGTGCTCTCCCATGAGCTAATATGGTAAACAAGGCCCACTATGGTTGGGCTAAGGTATTGAGAATGGTGTTCTTGGGCTGCACACTAATTTTCTTAAGTATTGTTTATAGGTTGGATACTCTAAATGAGCCTGGGTAAAGAGTAGGGTTAGTCAACATTGTTGGTCTTGAATGCTATAAAATTTCAGGTCCAACTCTATGGATTTAGGCCTGAGTAAACTCAGGAATGGAAGGCATTGATTAGGTCATTTCTGGACCTGGCTAGACCTATGTGGCTTTGGAAAATCATAACGCAATATCTACTAAGCTAATGACTCTCAAAATTTTACGGTGATTCTATTGGGAGATATCCTAAGGTCTAGGTGAAATTTCATGAAATTTCACCATCAAATGACTAGGTGAAGAGATTTTGCATACGGAGATAGGGAACTAAGGTTTCACCCTGCATTCCTCTACACTCCAAAAAATACAATTAACTAGCCACCTAAGTGATTTTAAACTTAGTCCAAAATTTACATGTTTCCAGTAGACACTTAGTGAGTCCATAGGTAATTTTTATAGATTTTATTAACGTCTTTTAGTAGGTTTACAATGGAGCACAAGTTCAAATCATGACATCCTATCAACATAACAGAAAACATATGACACATTTATGATTTTTTTCATGCCCTTATTGAAGTTATTTTAGCATGATATTTTATCAAGAGGTAGCTAACATCAAGAACAACAATCATGCAAAAGATAGCATTTAAACACATCCTACAACGTGGTGCAAAAGTTTGGAAAATGGTCGACCTGGTCACTTGGATGACGAAAGCTACCACCTTTTGCCAAGTTTGGCACCTGTTCATGCTAGTACATACATAATCAAACAAAACAATGTGTACGAAACTTGTAGATCTATTTTGTATGAAGCTAAAAAGACAAGAATCATGCAAATCAGCAACCTATATGATGACATATGAATTTTATATCAAAATAGTGCACATACAAGCATATAGATCTTACAAAACTCATAACTATATTTTCACACATATACAAAAGACCATATTCCAATGCCTACCTACTCCTAACAAATAGATCTACATGATAAAAATATAATAAAAGCACCAATACAGTTATGCAAGCATGCAACAGATGCACAACTTGCGATAAAGTGAGGAAAGATGTGACCTTTACCTTTTACGAGGCCAAGGGGAGGTCTCTTGGGTCCTCCTACCCCGAGACCTACCACTCTAGGAGGTTGGTTAGGCTTGGAGAGGGCTTGGAGGACTAGGAAGACTGTGGAGGAAGTGGAGAAGAAGGGAGAAAGGGGAAGGTCGGTGAGGAAGAGCCAAAGAGATGAACGGTGAGGGAGAAGGGCTGAATTTATAAACAGGGAAAATGAGCTCCATTGCAAGGGCACTCTCCTAGTGCTTTTGCACTGGCCTCTGCTAGCTGGACCACGGATTTTGCCAGATCCAGACAATGCAAGCTTGCTGAGCCAATCCACACACAACGTCAGGTAACAATTTTAGGTGCGAAGGCGTTGTCGTTGGGCAAAACGCGTGCAAAACCTAATATGGACGCATGGGCTAAGGCATCAGCACAAGGGCACCAGCATGGCACCTTTGCTCTGGCCCAGTTTTTGCATGCTTAGGGTTTTCACCCTTGGGCTGGCAGGGAGACCTCAAGTAGCTGCATTGTGAGTCCGTAGATGATAGGATTGTCTGTAAGGGGTTCCAAACACTCGGCAAGCAATCTAGATTGTGAGGGACTTGGTCCTAAATCTAAATAGACTCAACTCAAATAAAACTAGAAATAAGAGCTTGGGTGGCATAGTGTCCAATCGGGCAACGCCAAACACGGGGGGTGACGAAGGCCATGGTTCACCCATTACATACAATCCATACGCTAATGAAAAGATGACTGAGCAAACAATTCAATCTGGGTCGTGACCGAATTGAAACTAAAACGTTATGGAGAAAAATCTGGGTTTTACAACTAATTTTGAGGGTCCCATGTAAAACAACATGCACCTCACTCGAGGTTTTTATATTTTCATGTCAGTTTAGTTTAAGTTATGTTTTCAAAAGTGGTGAACCGAGATAAAGATATATAAGTATTATACTCCCACTAATATACATGATCGTAACTCAATAGGTTTTGGATAAGTACTAATTTTGAGGATCTCATGTAAAACAACCAGCAATTCATGATTCGAGTTTTTTATTCTTTGTCAGTTTAGTTATTTTGTTTGATCCAGTCTGCATAGGTTAGCTCATGTTGTTGGCTGAGTAGGATGCAATAGGATCTTTGGTCACCTAACATACTTGAACATTGACAATATTCAACGTATCAACATCTATTATACATGAACATCAATATTTAATGGATGAACATTTAATAATAAGTATTTGTTTAATCATCTATATTCAATGGATCAGCGTCTAACATTCTCTTACTTGATCCATGTGATATAATGATTTAACAAATAATAGTTGCGCATTATGTAATATGATAAATTACAGATGGGAATCCCACTTGATCCATGTATCCATTACCTGTCTACGTAACAATTATAAACATCTTTATAAGATAAATTACAATAATGTCATGTCAATCATACATCCTTAGACATATTTTGTTCTATTTACTGCAACATTAGTAACTTATCAAATAATATTTATAAATGAGAAACAACCATAGTGTCTGCCATAATGTCTAATAAATGAAAAATCTGATCATTCATGAAAAGGTTCAATAACGATTATTAAATAACTTTTATATTATGCCAGAACAATAATGCATAAAAGAATTAAAAAACAAGGCATAAAAGAATTAAAAAATCAATGCATAAATTATATATTATAATAAAAAATCATAGTTCGGTCCCACACTTTACTTTAATAACCAAGGAAGATGGAGACTCTTTTTTCTGAAGATGAAAATATCTGGGGATTGTTAGGTTTATCCCACATCATATTTGGAAGTGACTGGTGACTTGTATAGCTAGTGTAAGCCTTATTCTTTAATCTAATTATTAAATTAAGAGAAGCCTATGACACCTTTTGTAAGTTTCTTTTGGGCCTGGGTGCTCGGGTGGATTGGAGCCTATGATGAGGAAAGTTTCTTTTGGGCCTGGGTGCTCGGGTGGATTGGAGCCTATGATGATGGGCCTGGGTGCTCGGGTGGATTGGAGCCTATGATGATGGGCCTGGGTGCTCGGGTGGATTGGAGCCTATGATGAGGAGAGGGTGGATTGGAGCCTGATGAGGAGATGATTCAGGTGGTATAATTTGTATGTGGACCTAGCATGTAGTGATGAGGAGATGATTCGGGCGGTATAATATGTGAGGAGATGATTCGGGCGGTATAATATGTGGACCTAGCATGTAGTGATGAGGAGATGATTTGGGTGGTATGATGTGTGACACCTAGCATGTAGTGATGAGGAGATGATTCAGGTGGTATAACATGTGGACCTAGCATGTAGTGATAAGAAGATGATTCGGATGGTATGATGTGTGAGACCTAGCATGTAGTGATGAGGAGATGATTTAGGTGGTTTGATGTGTGAGATGTGGACCTAGCATGTCGTGATGAATAGATGATTCGGGTGGTATAACATGTGGACCTAGCATGTAGTGATGAAAAGATGGTTCGGGTGGTATAGATGATTTGGGTGGTATAACATGTGGACCTAGCATGTAGTGATGAGGAGATAATTCAGGTGGTATGATGTGTGAGGGTAATTCAGGTGGTATGATGTGTGAGGGGAGGAAATGATTCAGGTGGTATGATGTGTGAGGGGAGGAGATGATTCGGGTGGTATGATCTGTGAGGGGGAGAATTGTTAGGTTTATCCCAGGTCATATTTAGACGTGAATGATAACTTGTATATAGGCTAATATTTAGAGGTGAATGTTGACTTGTTTAAGGGCCCATTGGGCCAGTAGAGATGAGAGATGACTAGATTCTAACAACCTTATATAAATGATTACACTACTCACATCTATAATGTATTTTCATGTATTTGTCTAACATAGATAATTAGATATTGTTCATGAATATTTATTTGATCATGCACATAAAATAAATGAACATCCAACACGCATGACCGATCGGCCATCAACCTTCCTTCATCTCTGACCTTGTACTCTCCCGTATTAAATGTTGTAAATTAACGATCTTTGGCCTTAGTTACGCTCAAATACAACAATTATATATATATATATATATATATATATATATATATATATATCGACACACACACACACATATAGTCACCCCTAATCAAATGAATATGACAAATATATAGTGAACATTTACTAAAATTAATAATAAAAATTAAAATTCAATTTTAGATAAAAAGTAACATATTCAACCAATTAAAATGAAATAAATAAAAAATAAATCAAATTATTATAGTTTATTTCTTCACTCTTTTAAAGAAGTTTTTACAACTGAATCTTTCCAGAGTTAAGATATCCAATTATTATACTCTATCTTATTATTCAATGACAATTATCTATAAAAATACATTTTCTCTAAAATTGACTTCAACATTTTGTCTAGTATAATTAAAAAACAAGGAATAAGGAGCCCACGTTAGTCATCACCATTTTAAGTCAACAAAAAAAGGAGCCCACTATGCAAGATTGCACACCATGTATGACCTCCATATATGTTAGAGAAAGACTTTGATTATAAACATACTCTAATTGATGACTTAATAGTTTATAAATATTTGATTTAAATTTTATTTATGTTATATTTTGATTAGTTAAATCTCTATTTTTCATTTGAGCACAACTTTTACCTCTTGTTGTTTTCTTAATAAGAGTATATATCTCATGAGGAATTCAATACCAACTAACAAGAGATAGTTTGTGACAAAAATATATGTTTTTTATTTAATGTCAAATTCTAAAAAAGAAATCATGAATCCATGATCTTATAAAATATTTCCCCCTTATCAAATTCTACAAAAAAACTACCATGAATCTATGATCACGAGGAGTTATTTTTGACTCAAATCGTGAGCGTCTCCATAATTTGTGGTTGTGGAGGGGCATAGCTTTAAATGTCGTATTAGTGACCATACTAGATTTTCAAGTGATATGAGGTATATTTGGTTCAATCTGGTTGAACTTGGTTAAACCATATTCTAAAATTATTAATATAATATTTGATTAAATACTAATAATATATTTTGGCATTAATATTATGTTAAATACCAATTAAAATATTAAAATTTTCAACAAAAAAACTAGATTTTGTAAAAATTTCATACTAAAAAACTAGATACTGATTAAAATGGTACATAAAATTAAACCATACCAAATGTAAATATGGTACAAAGTATATTTCGTATAGCCGAGTGATACAATACGGTATTTAAAATATGGGATTGAAGTATGTAACAACTGAGTCTAAAGTGCAAACTAATAAGCTACAGTTATCTCTTTAAAAGTTGTTAATTGATGTTAAAGATTAATATTCTATTCTCACTTATAAATAAGATTTTACTCGATTAGACATTAGATATGAGACTAGGTTGAGAGATCTCACGGTTTTACCGTAGTTACCTGCCCGAGGCTTTCCTGCAGACGATTTGTTAGTCATTACTCCAAGATTGACTACTCTACAAAAAAGGTGAGTTATATAAATAGAATAGTGCACATCACACCATACGGCACAATCGAGAGTCATAACTTAAACTTATTACTTATCAAGACTTCAAGCCCACATAGAGAATCACATTACATTGAATTACATTCTCTAAAAATGCATAGTCACAACAACTCAAGTGAATTTAACACAACGATTGATAACCTTGCCATTAGTCACTCGATCCTTCCGCCATTGCCAGCCACCACTAACAATAGCTCAGCTATATATATATATATATATATATATATATATATATATATATATATATATATAGAAAAACGTTAGTAATCAAACAAGTTGATGATTTGTTTAATAGTAGCTAATGATAATACAAAAACTGGTAGATGGGTACCCTAATACCCACAAAAGAAGTTTCAAACAACAAGCAGAGGTTGGAGTCACTCAACAACCACACTACATAATCATACATACTGTGTGAGAGCCCTCAACGATACCACGTGCAGCCCAAACAACCCAACAAAACATTAATGTGTCATAACCACTCACATGTACCGTTCTCTAGTCGACAGTAGCATGCTTGCATTATACCTCACTGTTAGTAGGATCATGTAGCGAAGCACACGTAAGAAAATCCGTCACACATATGTATACATATAGGCCTTAGGTAGGAGTTTATATCATACAATTTTTATCTTAAGTTTGAAAACCATCAAGGGATCCCAGCAATGAAGTTTTATTAAACTGTAGACAAAAATCATTTAAATAACCCAATGCTAGCGGGATAAAATCGAACGCCACTATCTCCTTTCCACGATCGTAATACAAAGCTATGATAGAGCCAAACAAAGAGTAAAATAGAGGGAGTCCTATAGATTTGGATGAGTTGAACTCCTCGTCCTAACTCGGGGAGCTCACTCTGACCAACAGGACACACAAAACAAGGCAAAAACTCCACAAACTCATAACACACACATAAGCTTAATTAACTTAATTATCTCAGTTAATATCTTGTTAAAATTCATTAGGTAAACTTCATTAAGGTTAAGAGTTGTAAGTGTAGTGGGAAAAGTCTAATACTTAGGGTCTTAGGATCGAACTTAACCGGATGATTTTTGGATGAGCCAAATGGTGTCCAAGTGCTGCCCCCTATGAACTTTAATTAAACAACTCTGATAAAACTATAGCTAGGGGTGTGCGCGGATGTCCGAATTGGTCCGTCCATCCGAAGTCCGAAGTATGTCCGACCAAATTTGACCGACCGAATTCAACCGAATTAAAACAAACCAAAATGGACATTTCTTTGTCCGACCGAATGACCGATTGAATGTCCGATATTTTACATCAATAATATAATATTTTCAACATTTGTAAGGCTAATATTATAGTTTATAAAAATTTTAAAATGTAATATACAATAAATTAATTAAGTTCATACATAAAATTGATATTTAATATCTTAAATAACAAAAAATGACATACATAGGATAAAAATCCTTCATATTCCACAATTAAAAACGAATACTCATGCAATATAATTGCCTTGGCCAATTCTAATCTACTCCTTCTTTGATCAAATTTCCAAACTTTTATTTTATTGTCTCCATCCTTTTTCACTCCATCTTGAAAATTTGTTGCCCAATATCACTACTTATATTTTTTGTCCTCTTCATTTTAAAATTAGGGCATTTCCCTTCAACATGCCTCCATAAATGAGTAGTTCCATAACTTCTGGCTCCCTCAAACTTCTTTTCAAAATAATGACAAATAGCAAATGTTCCATTCTTCTCATATTTCTTATCAAAATAGGCCCATACACCGGATGCTATTTTCCTTTTTTTGATAATGCACCATCTAGAGATTCTCCTTCTTTAGCAATCGAATTTTTGTTATATTTTCCATCTCCACTTTGTTCATTTACATTTAGTAATGAGTTTGCATGATCCATCTGTGAAAAAACATATCAAATTATAAATATAAAATGTCATAACTAGTATAAATCAATTCTATTTATAAAAGTGGTATCAACAAAAATTATTAATTGACACTTTGACAGTACCTATTCTTTCCAAGATGCAAACTTCCTTCACCAAACAATTGCACAAATTTTTATAGCTCAATCACTGCACAATTTCGTTAGTATAAAATATTTTTACATTATGATCCAAGTATAAATAATCTAACCTTATAAAATAATAAGAATTAATCCTAGATATAAAATAAACTAAATTTAGGATAAATCAAGTGATATATACACGGCGGCAACGGGCGGCGGTTCGGCAGAGTCCGGTGGCGTCGCGGCGGCAGTCCGGCGGCGGAGGCAGGGCAGACGATGCAGGCAGCGGCGGATGTTTAGGGTGGCGGTCCGGCGGAGGCAGGCAGTGGTGGAGGCTGGAGCGACGGAGGCAGGAGCGGCGGATGTAGGGCAGCCGAGGCAGGCGACCGTGGATCTTCACACGGCACACAGAGGGTGGCAAAGACACGAGCAGAGGGTGGCAGTCCGGCGGAGGTAGGCGGTGCAAGCTGGGAGCGGAGGCAGGCGGTGGCGGACACAGCGTGCAAAGGGTGGCGGAGTTGAGGCGTGCAGTCACGACGGTGGTGGTTCAGCGGAGGCAAGGGGAGGGTGGGTGAGGGCGGCGGAGGGCGGGGGAGAGCGGCGGCAAGAGGCGGCGGCGGCGTATGAACAGTGGTTTCCTTGTTAGGGTTTAGAAGTTGGTTTTGATTTCGGACTATCCACGGACATTGCTCGGGCCCGACGGACAAGTCAGACATTAACTCGGTCGGACAAGTTTTGTCCGATAAAATTTTGGACAAACGCGGACAATAACTTGTCCGACGTCCGTCCGACCAATGCCCACCTCTAACTATAGCCTAAAGGGCAACAGCTTCAATCAATTAACATTTTATAATTAAACCTCATGCACAAATACAAGAACAAACTAATTAAATATTAATGCAGCCACACTCAGTAACAATACAAGTGACAACTTCAAATAACAATACCCACTTCGATCAAATACATTAATTTAACACTAATTTCTACTGGGTTGTAGGCTTTTATACACAATGAAAATGAGCGTACTGTAACTTTAATGTTAATATGGTTCCCCCGTATTTCAACTAAGTTACACTATCTACTCATGCAGAAACTCCCTATTCACTTACCCAGTACATGACAACTCCCCATTCATCTTCCATTATTAGATACAAACTACTTTTCATTTTACATAAGGAAGAGCATACATAATATTATAATAACAGGAACGTATCAAGCACTTGTGTAGCAGGCAATCCAAAGATTAGACTAATATATACAATATCATAGAAAAATAATTTGGGAAAAATAAGTAATAAAAAAGTAACGTGAGCAATACAGGACTGCCCAGAAATTAGGGCTGCGCTGAGGTACTACAGCACCGGCAAGATGCCTGCAGCGCCACTGCCTGACCAAACCAAAGGACGGAGGCCATGCAACACCCACGGCCTTCACCAAGGCACACACAAACAACGAGAACCAAAACACACCAATTTATTTCAACAAGGCAGAACCAAGATGCATGCACATGGTTATGAAAGAGAGGCAAGAGAAAATACCGAACTGGAGAAAAAGAAATGAGGGGAACAACGTCAACCACAGGAGGGAGGAGAGAAAAGAAAAGAGTCAGGAGTTTAAAACGTGGGGAGGAGGAGATGTTACGTAACTTCCTCCCTCCAAATAATAAAAACTCCGGTTTTACAAAGTACAATTTATTTTGCAAGTAATATAGCCATTTTGTGATTCACTTCTCGGTAGTGCTGGTACAGGTATTCTTAGAGAGATCATCGACAATGTCTTTAACAACAATTCCCCAGGTGCTTACAGTAATACCGGCTTCATTAGCAGAGCTCTCATCCTTAATTACATAAATATAGCTCCATTATTTATAACTCCTCCCTCAAATACCTTCACTTCCTTGATCCGACGCTTCTCGTCCAATGTCGTTATTCTTTCTTTGAACGAATCAAATGGTGCTCCTACATTTACAAAATTATGTAAGCCATTAAGTCAACAGTTTTGAGTCCGCCGATATTGTTTATCCCAAGTCCATAAAAACGAAGAAAGGGGTCGCACTAAAAAGGTCATCTGATCATCAAAACTTCCTTTGTAATTACATGGATCCGACTTCTAGAGCCATGCACCTTGTCAGAGTTTTGATTTAAAGCACTCACACAAACAATAAATTACTCTTACTTATGTTCACATTTGATTTGGAAAAAGTGAACTTATAAAGTATAAACCACTCTTTAAATTTGCATTTTTACGGACGAAGATAACAGTATTAAATCTGTAGAATGACTAATTTTGAGCTTAACCAGTTAATAAAACCTATTCGTTCATTCATTCTGTGAGATAAACTTTCGACTGTTTTTATTGGGACGAAAGCATTCAACAAAAAATGGATCACGTATATATGGTATATGCCAAATGGTGTTGATCTTTTTCCCTATACTTTAATAATATAAATTTAGATATTTCACGTTGTATAAACTATAGAAGCTAATGGGTAAGCTTTAGTTACTTTTGGATTAAAAAGGGTCGTGACATGTGTTGTAAATCTATTTTGGAGGCTTAAAGGCCCAACAATTGTAAGGTGTGAAATTTGTGACGACATGACCTACGAGTGTAAATTGGTGGCCTAAGTTATTCTTTCAATATAACTAACCCAAATTGAAAATCTATAAGCATGCTTCTATAAATATATCGGGCCTTATCCTAAAAGGTATTGGATGTTGGATTCATTTTATGAGATCTCAAAATCAACTCAACTTAGAAAATTCCACCCTTGGAGTTTTTTCACGTCAGCCTATAATAACCATGTCCACTCTAGCTGGCCCATCGTCTAATACAATCCCAAATTTATAACAACCTAATCCCGATCCAATTGCACATTGATGAGCTTAAGTCATTCTTTAAAAATAGTTAATCAAAGTTGAAAATCTACATGCGCACCTCCATTATTATACCAAATCTTATTCTAATAGTTATTACATATGAGACCAAAATTTTTTGATGATCTCATAATAACTTGGGTGAGTCATTTTGATATGATGCCTTAGGTCCATTGATTTGTGTTTGGGTCTTGAGGAGATCTAAATTAACTCTACAACTCTTTTAAATGGTTTTCTTTTAACAATTTGAGCATGCTTTACAAAGGTTAGCTATTAATTAGCTCACTAATAAGGTAGTAATTAATTGAACCAATTATGAAGACTAAACTGATTGCATCTTCTGTCCATAAATTAACTCATGCAATGATGGACCATGTACATATATACAATTGGCCATTAATATGTAAAAATATATTGTCTACCTGGTAGAAGGAAGATTTCAAATTCAGTTCCCACAGATCCATCTCCAGTGACTTTGATGTCTCTAAAGAGGTTGAGGCTCTTGACGATGTTGGTCATAGTGGGAGTCCCGTATACCTTCCAAACTTCCGATGCCGGGAACTGCACATCGAATTCGTTGCTTGGTTTTCCCCTCATCTTCTTCTTGGGTCACCTGCAAAGCTACTACAGATCACAAAACACAAGTAAAAGCTAATAGCTTCTAAAGTTTATATGATTCTCCACTTAGCTGTCTTTCATCTCTTCTACTTATTATAGGAACACCAGTGCCAAGGAATTAGGATTTTGTATTACTCTTCCTAAACGTGCATGCCCTTCTTTTCTATTTTAATATTGTTAAGTATTAGTAAAGCAACCATGCTTAGCTAGTATACATAACTCCAATTAGATCAATAACAATATAATTATGATCTAAATTGCTCAATACGCATTTCAATATAAGAAGTACATAATATATTAGAGAAATATATACTGATCTAGCTTAGAATCGCGTTATTGGGTTCATAATACTGATTAGCAATACTCACATGGCTGGCAATATTATCAATTAATCACCATTGACCTTGTTATTGTATGGAGACAGTTGATCCTCATCATGAAGCTTGACATGCATGGTTATATTTAAAACTGCCCACGTCATGACTATGTGATCTCTTCGTTTCCCTAAAAGAATGCATAATTCCATTATTATCTACTTTGTGTGAGCAATATGTACCAAGACTTAAGTACTATATATAAAAGATGTAATAATTGTTGATCAATAAATATGACTGCTTCTTATTTCTCGCGGATGTTCTTGTGTCACGTCGTTGCCCCTATTGATTTTCTTCTTAGTTATGTTTCCTGTAAACAAAAGAATGTGAATTTACTTACTTAATATTAAATATTACATGTCTGGTAAATTGGATGACCTTTTTGATGGAATATGCCTTTTGTGATTAATCTGAGAGTCTACTGCATGGGTCACGTCCGTTTGGGATATTTGTGAAAATAAAATGACTAAGTTTTTTTTCCGATTTAAAAAATGTTAAAAAATAAATAATAAATTTAACCAAACTATTTCAATTTTGAGATGATAGTGGCAGAAGTATCTGCCAATACTGTTTTATAGATTTACTACTTTATCGCAAGGGTCTAAGGAAGGCAAGACGGGTCGTGAGCATTTTATTCAAGTTGGTTCGGTTTAAACTCGTACTTGTTAATTTTATACTCATATAAAATACTCGACTTAAAATTGATAGCTCTTGAACCATGAATAAAAGCTTGAACTAAAGAGTGTTTGGCTCCACTCGAAACTCGAGCTCAATGTCTTTAATGTCCAATTGTTCATGTAAGTTAAAAACTTCTATGTCATGAACAATTAATTATATGAAAGTATTGCCAATATTTAACATCTTACTTAATTACAAACTACTTAGCTAGTTTTCTTATGGTCACCCTAAGCTACCTTTTTTCCCTTCTCAAATTCACTGGTCATAATGAATTACTTATATATATATATATATATATATATATATATATAGTGATCGAGCTAACCATACTCACTAGTTATTTAGTTAATAACTATTTACTTTCTAATAATTGATTCATTTGGTAGTAGTTATTTTTAGGATGAAGGATAAAAATAAAGAAAGGTCTAACAATCAGAGATAAATATAAGGAAAACATCTCTCTTTGCACGAGGAAGATTGATATGAATTTTATGTATGTGGCAAGTGTACCAGTCGTAATCAAGTAATAAAGTAAAGAGTAGAGTTTCGTTCTCATAGAGACTATCTATTTACTCAATTAAAATTTTTAACCTAAACTATCTAAAGCAAGGAAATATGAATTTTTGTGATTTTTGTCTATACTAAACTTATAATCTAAAATGAATTCTAAATTAAAACAAAATAGAGTCTAATCTAAAGTCTATATTTTTCTTAATATGCAAAAATCTATGCTAGAGAACAAAATCCCCTTAAACTAATTAATTGACAAAATAATTATAATTATGGAAATAATTATTACACTTCATGGGATGGTAGAAATCTTAGTATATAATTGCACCTTTTAGTGCGTTAATTCACTATATCAAATCTCCTCAATGTTGGATACCCTTTACAGTCCTTCATTAATTTAATTTAATATGCATCAAGCTTCATGAATTCTTTACTGTTAAAGCCCCCTTAAATAGACCCATAACACTTGAATCTAATAGAAGTCTCAGAATAAGAGATAGTGTTGATTGTCTATTGAACCATCATTGAAGATGGGGAGACTCAAAATAACTTTATAAAAAGCTTTGTATGCCTCATTCTTGAGATATGGACAAGATAGAGAAGTATTAGAGAGTAAAGAAAAAGAAGAGATAAGAAGAGGTAAGAAGAGGTAAGGTAAGCCTAATTCACTGGTGTAATCCTATACAAAGTGTTGTGGGAAGAAAAACTAGAATCTCAATTGTAAGGGTTGAGTGAATGATGTTCTTATATATTTATGTGAGTTGGAGGGTTATAATCTTTAGTTGAAGTAGTGAATGAGGTTGTCATTGTCTCATGGTTTTTAACTCTTGATAGAATTTTAATTTTTTCAAGGTAGATTCTTAAGGAAGAGATACTTTCATAAATTGAATACAAGTATCATGGTTAGGTGTTGTAAGAAGTTTATGTTGAGAAAAATCCACAAAGTTGGAGATCGATCACAACAAAAAAGAACACGTGAGACTGAAGAAATAAGACAAAACAAATACAAAAGAAGATTAATGTGGAAAACCCTCGTTCTTTCAAGAGCCAATAACCACGGGACAATGACAAACCATTAATTATTTGAACCAAAGATTACCACTTTTCAACTCTCAGAGATGTACAACAAGATCACTTAAGTAACCTTATAATTGAGATCTAAAGATTTCACTTCCCTCAACACTTTGTATGAGATTATACCGGTGAATAACGTTTCCCTTACCTCTTCTTTCTATTTCCACTCTATTACTTCTCTTTCTTGTCCGTAGCTTCTCTCTATTACTTCTCTATCTTGCCCTACCTCCTCTCTACTACTTCTCTATCTTGCCCTATCTCCTCTCTATTACTTCTCTACCTTGCCCTACCTCCTCTCTATTACTTCTCTACCTTGCCCTACCTCCTTTCTATTACTTCTCTATCTTGCCCTAACTCCTCTCTATTATAGAGTAATTTTGAACCTCCTATCTTCAATGACGGTTTAACAAACAATCATTGCCATTTTGTAGTCAAAGACTTCTCTTGGCATCTTGAGTGTGAACATGGGCTATAGATAATTAATACTTATGAATACAAATATTCACAATCTCCAACTTAGAGTTTGATTGGAACTCATCTGCCTTGTTCTTCCTCCACTTGTTCATCGCATAAGTCCACCACTTGCATGTTAGTGAGCCGACTCCTTCTCCGGTGACCACTGGAGCACAACTGGCTATGCATCTAAATTTGCCGGAACTAGAAGCACATCTGGATGAATCCCGTCGTCGGTGACCTTCAATGGTATGTCGTGGGCTAACGGCTGGTGACTCCGCTTCACTTTCAACTGCTGGACGGCAGAGGTGAACATGAAGAAGTTTTTTTTTCTTGCTCTACTTACAGAAACCCCTTGTCCCCAGCATGTGGCTGGTGGCATCATCGATTGTTGTCAGCCAATGGTCGGCAAATCTGCTTCACAAGCAACGGAGGAAATGATCCTTTCCCCTTTCTGGTGAAGCAAGTACAAAACTTGTTGAGGAAGTAAGGAGCTTTTAGTAGCTCCAGTCGAGGAGACACCTCATCATTGGCATGCAACTGGTGGCTATGCCGCACATCGTTTGCTTGCTCCTGCAAGCCAGCGGCATCGACGACATCTAAATGGGTCGTTGAGACCCATTATCAATTATCTCTCCCAAACATACAACAAAAATAAATAAAATAAATATAATGATCATAATCTGTTAATTAATTGCACAGTCCCTGTTTGAATTTAATTTTTATTTGTGCAATTTTTTTGGTTCGTCCAATTAACTCATAAATGAACCGTTGATTAATTATTTGGACTATTTTATAAATTGTTAATGTAAAATTAATTTTAAATGAGTATATTAACAAATTTGGTTCATCGAGCATGGTTATGTTGTTTATCTAACAATTTGTTTATTAGACAAATATATCGCACACTAAATTACCCATTCAATATCTAATTGTCTATTAATAAGGGACTAATATTCTGCTACGTCCACTTAAGAATTTCTCAATTTTTTATAAATAACTTATTAAGTATTAAAAAAATTTTAATTTTAATATTATTCAGATTATTTTAAAAATGAGTTCTTAGTGAACTGTACATTAAATAAAGAGAGAATTTTTTACCAAATCTGTTCTAAAATAAATATTCTAACTTTTTTATGGACTTGGATTTAACCGACTATGGACTCAACTCAATAGTCAATTAAAATTTTTTTTTGACTTATATTGAAATAACTTATTTTTAAATAAGTTTATAATATTTAAAAAAATAATCATATTCAAAATGTTTAAGTAGTTTTATTTTTGTCTTTGTGACTTGAATAAAAACTACTTAATAACTGATGGGTCAAAGCATATGTTGGGAGATATAAACATATAAATTCACTTAATTTCTATAAGTTACAATTAATTGAATCATAATTATTTAAAATAGTGGGAGCTAAATATTTGATTATTAGTTATTCATAAATTAGTTTTCATGCATTAATTAATAATTATGACTTGTATTATTAATCATGCAATAAATAAATTTTGATTGTGAGCCTTGCTCAATGTTTTATTTTTTACGTATTATTAATTTTACTAAATCCTAAATAGTTAATTTTTGTAAATTCTTGTGTTAATATTAAATAAACTTCTTTTAATGTCTTTTGAATTATAATCCAAATGGAAGAAAACAAACAAATTATTATTGATTTGAAGAAGGGTGATAAACTTACTAGATATAATTATGACATCTGGCATAGTAAGGAACAACTGATCCTTGAAGATTAGGAAGTTTCTAAAATTCTGAACAATGCCCTATCTCCTCCCACTAACTCTATCACTAGGTGAAAATAAAAATGAGATATAGAATGACTTTTGCAAGTAAATTGCAAAGGCTTAGTATTGAGTTCGAGACTTACAAGATGCATCCCCAGGCTGCAATGAGGGATCATCTATGTGAGATGAAAAACTTAATCCATCAGCTCTCTACTACTAGTCATGTTTTAACGAGCAACAAGTACACACTATCATCACATCTCTGCCCCATTCATGAGAGCACATGAAAATAAATGTGACCCACAATGACAATATCAAAACTTTCGAGGATATTAAACATCACTTAGACTTTTTATATAAATATTAATTTGCTTTAAAATAAAATAACCAAGTGGTATTCGGCCAAGTAAATAATTAAGTGAAAATATTTTTGGGTTAGTATTGGCTATTCCCAACACTTAATTAAGATTAATAATTGATTAGAGTGAAATTCTCAAAATACATTGATTAGAGGAGGATGTCACCTATAAAACTCTATAGTGAGAAGGCATAGTCTCTTTCTCTAAACTACCTTTTGTCGATACATCATCAATAGGAGAAGGGGCTAGATTTGTTATGTTTCATCTTTTTCTCTCTAATTTTTTCGTCATGACATAATTTTTTATAGATTTTACGATAGAAGAAAGCATCCGTCATATTTGGATTGATTTTTTAATGAATTTGTGATGAATTCTTGGGAGGAGGAATCATGGATTTGTTGTATTTTGATGGAGGATGGTGATATTCAATGAGTTTATAAGGT
This sequence comes from Piper betle, assembly GCA_033002965.1. Classification (NCBI taxonomy): domain Eukaryota; kingdom Viridiplantae; phylum Streptophyta; class Magnoliopsida; order Piperales; family Piperaceae; genus Piper; species Piper betle. The sequence goes on from JAURVB010012758.1 coordinate 64,168, forward strand.
TTAGATTCATTGTACTTGTGTTATGTATGAAAAATAAGGGGGATTCCATTCATACGTGAACATGAAAAAGATAAATGAAACCAGAGTAGGCAAAATGAATATGCTGAAATAATTCAATAATATAGGAATAATGAATCATACTCTAAATAGAGATCTGGTTCGAATTCCATTAAAAATAGGGATAGACTTCTATCTAATGATAGAGAAATTAAAAAGTTCACATGAGACTTATTCATCTACTTGATATTTTTTGTTTGAAAAAAGGAGTTGGTTGAACTTGAAAATGAACTCATTCATTGAATGAATCAAAAATGGAATTTGGTCTTAAGATACTAACAAAATCAAATCGGTCAAACTCACTTTCTATTTCTTATTCAGTCTTATTCAATTAACTATGAGTGCATGAAGACCATGAGTGCCAACGCGTTAGTGCTGCATGGAGTCGTGCCAAGGCGCAACCTAATGGTGTGCCCTAGCCTGGGCCTTCTGCAATCTAAACTCTGAAAGTAATGTTAACCAAGGAGTAATAATGCTGATTGCTAGATGTTACTCTTCTTGACTTGTAAAAATATTTAATTGGTATGCATGTGTGTGCTCACATGTCATGTCATTGTCTTGAATATAGATAATCGAATAATTTTAATTTATATTTTGGGGTTTTATGAAATTGCTTGCAAGCTAGTGTAGGAAATTGCATGGTATATTTTCACATTCATTTTATGTACATAAAAAACACGGTAAAACCTGATAAAATTCAAGGTTGTTTAAATTTTCTTGGTGTCTCAATGTTGAAAATTAGTTAAAAGCATGGATGCACGAATCGGCCAATTTTGAGTGGAAGCGGCCAATTTAAATCGGATTGGCAGCGTGCCGATCCGATTTTAGGGCCGAATCGGTCGGCCCCGAATCGGCGTCTAAATCGGCCAATTTACCCCGATTCCGACCGATTTAAATCCGATTCGGAATCGGGGTAAATTGGGAAGAATTATTTTTTTAGGTAAATGACTAAAATACCCTAGGTCCGTATGATATTTATTAAATTATTTAAGCATGGGTAAAATTGGAAGTTTGATTTTAAAATGCCCCTTTTTTCTCCCGCCACTGTCGTTGCCCCTTCCCTCCTGCAGGGCTGGTTGGGGGATGGGTCAGGACTCGGGGCCGACAGGACGAGCGTGGCTGGGTAGGGCAGAGGTGCAAGGAGGGGGGACTGGACGGGGCAGGGCCGGCGGGGTGAGGCCAGGCGGGGCGGGGCCGATGGGGAGGCCGGGCGGTGCGGGGCCGGTGGGGGGAGGCGGGGCAGAGAGCTGGCGCAGGCGGCGGGGGTGAAGGAGGGTGGCATTCTCGTAATTAAAAGTTGACTCGACTCAGACTCGAGTCAAAAATAATAATTAATTACAAATAATTAAAAAAAATTAAAAAAATTAAAAAATATCATAAACTATAATACATACAATAATATCAAAATAACATCAATATCTAATTTTTATATATTTATGTTATGAACTGTCAAATTATTATATATGACCGATTAGACCAATTTGGACCGATTCAACTGAACCAATTCTTGTCTGATTTAGACCGATTCCAATTCCGATTTTTGCAACCATCGTTTAAAGTCAATAATCAATAATGCCAATGATTATATCGTAGAACAACATGCAAAAAGTCAAATACCATAAATACGTACAACAAATAGCCACCAATCTCCGAGTGAAGCAAAACATTTCCACAACAATTCTAGCCCCTTAGCGGGATATAACCTTGCATGATTTAAAAACGAATGCCACTAACAAAAATTGTTACTGGTTCTCACAAATAAAATGAATGAGCTGCAAACAACTTAAATTATACAAACCATATATGCTCCAAGCCAAAACTAATTATAATTCAAGGAGAAAGGTTACCTCAATCAAGGCGAGACACTTCCACTAGAGTAGTATAGAATGATACCTAGATACACTACAAAACAAACAATACAATATCATAGTACATTACAGTTCAATATAATAGTTCAACACAATGTAATACACAGTAGTCTCAGAATATCACCAACAAGGATACAATAGTAATAGTAAATGCCTCAACTTCTAGTTAACATGTATAATAGTAATAGTATGCACTTGGATATTCAGTCAATAGGTATAATAGTAACAGTATTAGTAAAGTAACGGTGACAGTATCAATAACACTTTAACAATAATAATAACAACAATGTTGATAACAATGTAGTAGCACTAACATCAGTATCATTAATAATAATACTATCTATAACAATAACAATAACAATAACAGTAAAAGCCACGACAACAATAATAATAACAATCTCGTTAATCTTATCAGTAACTTTAACAATAACGATAACGATATAACATTAATAGCAGTAACGGGAACGGTAGCGAGAGCATGACCAGTAACGATTACAATAACGATATCAACAAAGATAACGATAGCAACATCACTAATGGTACAGTAACAAAATGGTACAACCACAATAATGATTTCTGTAATGATGACACCAATGGTACGGTATTAGTAAGAGTAGCCGTAATTTTGATAGTTAAATAACACAATCATGTAAAATTTAATAAAATTCACATAATTAGTGAAAACCACAATATTATATTCATTTAACAACAAATAGAAGATGGATCCTACGAACCTAGTATTCCAGCACCTAGCAATTATTCAGCATCAGTTGGTGGCTCCACATGCATAGTTGGATACCTAGATTTAGTTAGAGTCAAGTAGGATATGTAATACATGTTGTGTAGAGTATAATGTCCTTAACAATTATAATTATAAAATAGTTGAAATAAGCCGATTAATCAATCAACGACTAGTCATGATCAAAGAATATCATTAAGCATGAAATAGTCAAACAGTCAATAGTTAAAACAATCAAAACAATTGATTCAGTCAATTTAGTCAAACCCATCAAAATAACCAATATTCAATCAAAACAGTCAAAAAGTCGGGTAAGTAAATAGTAACCAATTAAATGGACAACAACCAAACAGTTGACAATTAGTCAATTAATCAAATAGTTGGATAATCATCCAAATGGACTATCAAACTCTTAAACAATTCACAGTCAAACAGTTAAAACAGTTAAGGTTGGGAAAATAATTATCTGATCAAAACTGTAGACTCGGAAAACACAAGTCTAGTAAGTTGTAAATAACATAGAGCAGACTAGGATAACTTAAATTATTCATAGATCGAGTTCTGTGACATGCAAACTATACAGAATATTTATCACTTATAAATAATTGATAAATAAATAATAAGATACATGGAATATTTCATAATAATTTCAATAAATACAAAAAATAAAGTAAATTAGAAATACACACAAGATAGTTTTAGAACATTTAACTATAGAACAATATTTGAATATTTAACTATGGTCAATAGAAAGTTACAAATTTACAAAACATTTCTTTATCCCTGACTTAAGTCAATATATATATATATATATATATATATATAGGAAAAAAGGTTCCTATGATGCAGCACAGCCAACATGGTTGTACTGCATTTTTTTTCAGCCATTGGATTGCCATCCAAATGCCCCCTCTCTATTTTGTTTTGCAGGCCGCGACACGAGATTGTAGGTGGGACCATAGTAGCGGCGAGGGCTATGGTGGCAAAGGGACCACTACAATGGAGGTGTGTTGTTGCGATGGGGAGTTGCAGCGGTAGCAGGGACAAGTGGTCGTAATAGCGAGCGGGGGCAGAGAGGCCTGGGGGAAGAGGGGCGCGGTGGGGATTGGGGGGGTTGCAGAAGAAGGGTGCGGCGGGGATGTGGGGGGAAGAGGGCACGGAAATGGCAGAGCCACGATGGCGGCATTGCTGTAGTAGTGGTGATCTCGTAGTGACGGCTGGTGGTGGAAGTGTGCAATGGCAGAGGTGCCGCGGCAGTGGTGGCAAGGATGTGGTTCTTGGCTGTGCTGCACGGTGACCTCGGGCATGCACCATTCAGGCTTGGGGAAGAGTCAGGAAGGTAGCGGGTAGCCGGCAGTGAGGTCACCAACGGTGGGGTGGCGCTGCAAAACAGAGGGGGGGGGATGAAAGAAAGGACGATGGCAATTTCACAATAAAAACTTAACTCAAACTCGACTTAAGTTAATATTACGAAATAAATTTAAATATATATATATATATAATAATTTTGTAATAAAAAATTAACTCGCTCCTGACTCGAGCCGATATTACAAAATAAATTTAAAAAATATATATATAATAATTTCGTAATAAAAACTTAACTTGCCCTAAATCGAGTCAATATTATGAAATAAAATTAAAAATATATATAAAATAATTTTGTTATAAATAATTGACTCACTCTCGACTCATGTCAATATTACGAAATAAATTTTTAAAAAATATATAAAATAATTTTCTAATAAAATTTAACTTGAGTAAAGTTTTTATTATGAAATTATTTTATATATATTTTTAAAATTTATTTCATAATATTGAATCGAGTCATAAGCGAGTCAATTTTTTATTATGAAATTATTTTATATTTTTAAAAATTTATTTTGTAATATTGACTCGAGTTAGGAGCGAGTCAAATTTTTATTACTAAATTATTATATATATATTTTTAAAATTTATTTGGTAATATTGGCTCGCATCAAGAGTGAGTTAATTTTTTATTACGAAATTATTATTATATATATATATTTATTTCTTAATATTGACTCGAGTCAGGAGCGAGTCAAGTTTTTATTACAAAATTACCCCCGACCCCTTTATTTTCACCCCCAACCTTCTCCCCTACTGATGATCGCCCACCTACTCTATTTTTATTGTGACAACCTGACCGCCGGTGACCTCGCTGCTACCATCACCTACACCACTATCGGCCGTGCCACGAGCGTCTCCTCACCGGACTCCCAAGCTGACGCCTCCTGCCTACTGTGCTGCACCACGCTGGTGGAGAAATAGAGGAAGCTCCTCTACTTCATTGTCGTTGCAGCTTCCGCCAATGCTGGACCACAAGCTACCCGTTGCCAGCCAGCGACTCTGCCAGCCATCACCGCCTAGCGACCACGGTGACCGGGGGGGGGACAAGGGGTGCAGCGGGGGGAAGAGAGGGGCACGAGATGGGGTGAGGGGTGCGGAAGGGGGAAGAGGCACGGCGGGGGGGTGGTGGTGTGACAGTGGGGGGGAAAGGTTGGGTGGGTGGGGGGCAAATTAATTTTCGGCTATTGGATGATTCCATCCAATGGCTGAAAAGTGCAGCACAGCCAAGATGGCTGTGTTGTAGTACAACCTCCCCCACCCTCATATATATATATATATATATATATATATATATGAGCAGCGCTGCAATGCGCTGCCACTTTTTGGCAGCACATACTTCATGGGCTGCTGGATCGAAATCCAGCGGCCCATAGGCCCCCCTCCGACTCGACCCGACCCGACACCCCCCCCCCCCCCCACCTGCAGCCCCCTGCAACGTCGACGATGACCCCCTCCGCTACCATCCTGCCGCAGCCCCCTACCCTAAGCTGCCATGACCCCCTCACCCACCCTGAGGCACTGGCCCCTACCATGACCCTGCCACTGCTGCCGCCGGACCTGCCCCAGCTGCGAAGTCATGCCACCACCACCGCCACCATTCGCGGTTGCAGCCGGGCTCGATTCAAGTAAATAAAAACTAGACTTGGTCTCAAATCGAGTCAGGTGAATAAAAACTTGAATTGGTCTCGACTTGAGTCAAGTCAATAAAAAATTGACTTTGTCTCGACTCGAGTCAAGTCAATAAAAACTTGACTCGTTCTTACTCAAGTCAATAAAAACTTCACTCGGTCCCGACTCGAGTCAACATTCAGAAATAATGCGTCCTAACTCAACCAACAGTTGTAAAATTTATTTTGCAATCAACTACATATTAAAAAAATGGTAGAGTCTTATATATTCTGATAACATTTAAATTATGTTGATGAAGTCGAAAACACATCAAAATCAAAACACATGAGAGCCATCTCGTTAGTTTTGATATTCACTTCGTTGTGAATTTCTTATACCAACCAAAAATATACCTTTACTATTGACAGGCACCCACACATGACGAATTGCATATATAGATTTTAACCACTCATTTTCCACCACGCAATTGTATTGTCTTTCATTATTTCACTCCATTGTGATTTAAATTCTTTTTATTTTTGGCATAATAGATTAAACTATGGAATGGCTCATAAAACTCCTTTCTGTGAGCAATTGTACCTAATTTTTCACTCTCCTTCTTAAAGATATACCAAATGCAAAGACGATGATATGTTGAAGGAAATATTAATTTAATTACTTTATCCATTGTAGGATCTTGATCAGTAACAATTGCCCCTAGATGCCTTCCATCCATGCATTTTAAAAATGTTTCAAACAGCCACACCAACGACTCAGTTTTCTCATTATACAAAAAGCACATCTGAATGTAATTGTTGCCTGTGATGGTTTATTCTGGTGAATGGTGTAAAAAAAGTGCATATTTATTTGTATCATATGTTGTATCAAAAATCATCACATCTAAGAAAAGCGGATAATTTTTTCTTGCAATTCATCCGCCCAAAAACATTGCTTTAATCTACCCTCATCATCTACTTCATAGCAATAAAAAAATGAGTCATTCATCTCTTTCATTTCCTTGAAATGTTCCATCAATAATTGAGCATCTATTTCTTTTATCTTTTCTTTATTTTTTATCTGGACATTTCTAATATCTTTCTCTTTACATCCAATATCTTCAGCCCCAATTGCTCTAATTTCTAGCACAGACATTAGTTGAAAAGTTTTTATGTTAGTCTCTCCAAATGTGTCAATCAAATTTCGGTGCACACTTGTAACATGCCTATGTGACCTGAAAAATTGAGTTTTTAATGGTGTAAGGAGTGCATGACTATGTCCTTCAAAATGCATGACCTTCTATGTGCCTTCTATATTTTTACTTACCCTGATGCGTGCTTGACAATCTTCTCTACTTAAAGAATGAGTTCTATTTTTTCCATTGTGGGGTATTTCTCTTTGTGCCTGATCTTCTTTTAAATGTCCTTCTTTAGAACACACAAACACTTGAAACCATAACTCTTTTGTTCTCCTATGATAATTTGTACTATGTTTATGTACACCAAATCTGGCCATTTTTAAATAACTACTGTATAAGTTGAGTGCATCATCCAAACAATCAAATTGCATTCCAACTTTTGGTTTGAACTCATCTTCTACAATAGGATAGAATGTTGTAATATGTTGGCCTAATTCTTCTTCGTCATATCCTTTATCTTGAAGATTGTCCATTCTTAAACAATACAAAATTTATAAAAACTAAGTATATTTTCAACTAAAATAGTTGCAATAAACATTATTTAATTAAGTTAAAGTAATTCAAAGGCTTAACTCTTACCTGATGCTCTTATTCAATTGGATTTGTTCTATGCTATCAGATGCATTTCTGGCCTCCTCGACTCCACTCAAAAATATTTTTGACCTAAAAATATACTTTTTTAAACCGATAGAGACATAAGTACAAGAAATCAAGGCATCCTCAAAAAAATTTTCATTGTTAAACAAATCCAATATTGTTAAAAAATAGACAACCCTTGATGCAGCGAGTTCAGCATGTCAGGGTGTCCAGGAAGAAGGGGGCTGCAGCAGGGGAGGGGGTGCATAGGGGGTGACTGCAGCGGGGAAGAAAGGGGCGGCGGGGTGGTGGTGCCAGTGGGGGGGGGGGGGGTGGCGGCAGGGGAGCAGGGGGCGGCGGGGTGGTGGTGCAGGTGGGGGAGGGGTGAGGGCACTGACAGGGGGTAGGGGGCGGGCGGGGGGGGGGGTGGGTGGGTGGGTGGGGAGGCCCCCTAGCCGCTATTTGTTTTTCTTAGATGACCATTTGTTTTCTACACAACCATTCACTTTCTTTGACCACCATTCATTTTTCTCTGACGTCTATATATTTCACACTTCTGTCATTTTGTCTCCATCATCCTTCTCACCCAACTTCTTCTTCTTTTTCTTCCTTCCTTCTTCCCCACATTTCTCACTCGAGCCGGCTACAACCTTGTCACCGTCGCCGTGTGACTTACAATTGGGTATAGACTTTTGTTTGATTTCATTATTTAAAATTGATATTTATTAGCACAACATGCTAGGATTGATTAATTGTTGTGATGAATGTTTGATTATACATGAAGTGATGATTTGCATGATTTAATCGATAGTTTGTGATCTAATTAAATAAATTAAATTTGAGCATACCAACTGACTATAACGTAACATAGAAAAATATAATAAAATTGGTATGCATGGGACAAGTTAAAGTTATTTCTATCTGATGATTGTTTGACTGTTAGATAATGATTGCATTGTAAGTGTGATATTCATGATGAGTTTGATGCATCATTCAGTTAGTGGGCGTTAGCTTCTAGATTTGATGTGTAGGTATGAAGTAGGAGCTCGCCGCCTAGGCACGTGGGCATGCTTGGAGCTTCTACCTAGTTCGTTAGGACTAGCTTCTGGTTTTATTTCTATACTCTATCGTGTTGTTTTAACAGGTAAGAGGACAAGTTAAGTGGCAATTTATTGGATCCCACTTAAGCTAGGTCATTTAATTGATTGATCTTCCTAATTAATAACCTCGAGGATGAGATCCTTCGAGTTTGTTTTTGAAACTCACCACAAGATGCCCTCAAGCTTGTATTATATAATTCCCTACCCAGGCCTATATAAATAAATAATATATATATATATATATATATAGTTTTCGTGTTTTTAGTGAGATGTGTGATGGAGGAAACCGACGACTAGGGCATGTGCTTGTCAAAGCGGGCTCTGGAACTGGTGAGCATCCACTCCACCTTTGAGTCCCAGTGATGTGTACTCAGGGTACTGAAGGCGCATGTCTGAGAGTACTCGACCCCTATACTTAGGGCCAGGGGTAATACGGAGGCCGTAGAGGGCTAAGATGAATGACAATGATTTTGTTAGTTTGAATGGCCAAGGAAAGAGAATTTATATTTAAGCTATGTAAATGATGAGTTTGTTGAAGGTTATTATGTGAAATGCTATGAACGTTTAGCCTATGAAACAAAACTAGAATGAAAATGAAATAAAAATTTCATGTTTTGGAATTATATCTATATAAATATTTATTATTGCACTTTTAGGAAAGATTCAGTTCATTTTATTTTATTTTATGTTATTTAAATATATTAATTCCGAACCTATTTTCACAATTATTCTATCTGTGCACAATTGCATATCATGGCATTCATGTAGGGCCACATTTCCCATTCGCGCATTATATACTTACACAATTTAATCAATCAAATTCATATTTTTATTAAAATAAAATAGTTAACAAGTCAATCCATTAATCCTAGCATGTTGTGCTAATAATTATCACCTTTGATAAATTAAATTGGAGTTAATTATACCTCACGTCATTGGCAATTAGTGACGGTTAGGGTTTCATCGCGCAACTCGAGAGTCTAATTTGGCACCTGATAGCGTCCGAAGTTTGATTGGGTTCGACTGGATGAATTTGGCAGAACAGCTGGCGAATTTCATTGAATCCGATTTTCTTGCAATTTTTGGCCGTTTTCGATGGCTCTCCACCTATTTACCGGCGGGTCGGTACCGGTTCAATGAGGTGGAATCAATGGGGGTGGCGGTGAGGATGGCATTAGCGGCGATAACTACCGGCAGCAGCGACAAGTCGATCGGGGTCGGTCGTTCGGTCATCGATTGGTCCTTGGCTGGCCTCGGTGGCAGTGCTAGGTATTGGGGAAATTTTTAGGGGTCGAAGGGGGAGGTGTTGGCGGCACAACGGTGACCAAGAGGCATGGATGGTGGCTAATCAGCGTTGTGGAATGTAGTACGATCGCGTGGCAATTCAGCATCGTGGAGATCGGGCCGAGGTTGGGGGCGTTCGGGGGTGCACAGTACAACACGGTGGGGCTCGGCGCCATAGATCGGCAGCAGTGCGGCGGTCGGAGGCGGAATCGGCAGGAAGGATGAGGGCGGCGTTGGGTGGCAATCGGGGTTTTGGGGAGAGTTCTTCTGGCAATCTCGTAAATAAAAGTTGACTCAACTTTGACTGGAGTTAAAAATAATAACTAGCTCATAATAAATCCTAGAAAAATTCAAAAAAATAGGGAAAATCTCATAAAATATAATACACACCATAAATCACAATGACATGCTCTATAATTAGTAACCCACCCGAACTTCTCTATAATGCATCCTAATACATTATCTAGCTTAAAAATAATTGTACAGTCAAATAAGTAAAAAATAAATACTGCATACTATTATATACTCTGATAACTCATATCTTATCATCTATCCGATGTAATCAACATATACTTAGGTAAATATGACCCTTATTGCTCATAACTCACAACTGGCCTCGACTCAACACACAGTTTATGAAACTGACTCAACTCGAACTGACGATTAAACCAACTGGTTCGCTAATGTAAAACTCTTACTCGTGTCATGAGTTTTATAGTCCTCGCCCCTGTGAGACCCTCATTGTGGTTCCCATGATTGTCCCGACCACTTTAGGGTGAAAACCCTGAGCTTTTATGTTTTGGGCCAACGTATACCTTATTAGGTATGACACCTATACTTCTTTAGATGTGGCAACCTTACTTGTGACACCACCAAATCATGTCTGTGGCCGGGAACTTTCCCATTTTTTTAAAACCCTCCTCTCCTTCCCCCTTTCCCTCTTTTCTTCGTCTCATCCAACCCTCCTCCCTGCCTTGGCTTCCCCTCCTTATTTTCAAGTCTTCCTCACCTCTCCAAGCTCCTCCTAGCCAAGGCTAGCCACCTAGAGTTGTAGGTCGTGGGGTAGGAAACCCCCAAGAGATGTCTTCTTGGTCCCACTTCAGGTAAAGGGCTCCCTTTTCCACCTCTCCCCAACGTTGTGTGTTGCTGTTCCCTTTTATGTGATCTTATTTGCATTTATTTTTATTTTTACTATGTATCTATATGAGTTAAGAGTCGTTAGGACTTACAATCATTTCATTTTCTTATCTATAAAAATAGATATACATTTTTGAGCACTCAAATGTTGTGTATATGCTCTAATTTGCTATAAAAATCATATCTTGCACTGTAGATATTCTTTTTACATGATTTTTATTTGGTTGCACTCATCACAGTACTGTCTACAGTTTAGGTTCATCACGTTGTCTATTATGAAGTGTATACACATGTAGGAGATACCATACATAGCGAAAGATAGTAGCTTTCATGATCCCTATGACCCGGCCACCTATTTCTCTAATTTTTAGAACCTGATTTTGGTTGCTAGTGATGTCCATCTTTTTCATGCTTGTTAATATATGCGTTTGATTTTGCCTATAAAATGTTTACACTAAAATTACCACTTAAAGGACATGAACAAAACTCATAATTGCTTTGTGTGTTCACTGTGATGTATGTCTCCTTTGTTGTGCTCTGTGGAGAGATAACTAAAAGTGGTTAATAAATTCAATAAAAATTAGATAGAGACTTACAAATTGTCTACTGAAATCATGTAAGTTTTTGTACTAATTAAAAATCATTTAGGTTGTTAGGTTGATCAATTTTCTAGAATGAGCAGGAATGGAGGGTCAAATGGTAGTTCTTTGACTGCGGATGTAAAATCTAAAAACTAGTCAAATTGGGATAAAATTGTATGAAATTTCTCCCACAATTTAATTTGTGTCCCTGCAATTTCATATTAAAATTTTGGAGCATTTGATTTGGTAGATCTCTAGTTAGAATTTTCCAAGGCTAATAGGACCCATCTCTAGAAATGACTTGGACAATTCCTCCATTATCGAGTCTAGTCAGGCCTAAACACTTTAATTTTGGTCCTGAAATTTTATGAAAATCAAGCCCATTGTGTTTGCTAACTACACCCACCTGCCTAGGTGCACTTAGAGTCTCTAAGCTCATGAACAAAGCTTAGCAAAATTGGTGTGTGGCCTAAGAATACTATTCCCAGCACCTTAGCCCAGCCAAAGTGGGCCTTGTTTGCTATATTGGCCCATGATCTAGGACTTGGTAAATTTTTTACCCAACCCTTAAAGTGTCAAGGCCCGCTACTCCAAATTTCAGCCCATTTGGACATTGTTCAGCCCATCTAAAAGTCGTCTAGTTAAGTCCGTTCGATTAAACCTAAGTATTAGACTCTTCCAACTAAGTGTATATGTAACCCTAAAGCTTAAGGTATCTAATGAGATTTTTAACACTCTATTAAATAAGTAATTAATTTAATTTAATGAGGTTTAACACTTTATTAATTAAGTGTGCATGTGTTGAGGTCTTGCCTTGGTGTGTGTGCCGATGTATTTAAGTCTGATTCGGTTCCCATTGTGATTGGTTACGCGGGGTTAGCTTGTTGACCTAGGATGCGAAGTTTCACTCATCCAAGTCCATAGGACTTTCTTTTGGTTCAATTCTTTTGACTCCTTGAGTGTTGATTTTAATCATCTTTATGACATAGGATGGCTTTGGCAACGTTTTATCTGATCCCTCCGTTATTGTGCTATTTGTCCTTGTTTCCGGTAAATTTAATAAAACTTTAAGGCTGAGTTTCCTTTTATGGTTTTTGGAAGATAAGATCTAGAAATCTATTACACAACTCCTTACCCAAGACTAATATGTATATAAGGATATGAGGGTTTATGATTTTACGAACATGAGAGATTTGTATGGGTAGTATAAATTGCATTAGTACTCTCTAACCATGAGATAGTACAATGTATAACGGTACTACCTAACGCGATAGATTTTCAAAATTTGTGACACTAACTATACTTAAGTGCTACGGCGGTGCTATATGGAGGATGTGAGGGTGTAAGCTTTTTGCATGAGTATGATTTTTGTCATGCTAATGTGCTAGCTCTTTTAAATAAGTTGTCCTTGGTTACAGCTCATGTGAGACTTTTTGTAGTATTTCTAAGTTTCTATAGCTTTTTTGTATGAGTATGATTTTTGCCGTGCTAATGTGTTAGTTTTTTTAAATAGGTTGTCCATGGTTACAGCCCATGTGAGGCTTTTTGATGTATTTCTAAATTCTCATGGGTAATGGAATATTCATTTGCCAATATTGTCTTACCGATTGTTATTTTAGACTTATAATCAAATTTGTTTAATTAATATTTTTCTCTATTTATTATAGATGAGGTCCTTTAGCGTTGGCCAACCTAGGTGTACGAATTGGGAAGCTCAGTGGTGGCGGAGAGGATCCTGTGTGTTGTGTTGTGTATTGAGCTACATTTTTGTATGGATTGGGCATGTGCCCTAAATTCTATGAACCACGTATGAAGGATTGGGTTTTATGATATGTTGATTGCTCATGTGCAGTTATTATTAAATTTATTTGATTATTATATTAGTGTGGAATGGATAAACTTTGGGGTGAAGGCTAACTATCGTTTGCAGGGTGTATAATGCCCCAAAGTCGTAGAACATGATGAAGAGCGAATCCAGGGATACAAAACTTATTTGGTTGAGCCAAATGTATGTGTAGAGGAACGTAATTAGGAAGAGCATATGGGTCCTACTACGTGAAGAACCCATGTCATGAGCAGGTGTTAGGGTATGATTCCCTAATGTTTAACTTTACTTGCAAGGTATGTGTAATAGGTAACCACGACTAAGTGTTTAATTTACCGCACTCATGAACACTATGAAATTAAGTTACCTAATCTAATAACTAAAACTAAGAATAAGAACTGGAGTATGCCACAACATCTAACCTCTTATTTACATTGAGGGTGTTGCCTTATATAGCCCGGAACGATCATCGTAGTTATAATGTGACCCTGTCACAAGAGAGGTGCTGCCTTTGTTGTGGTTTAGAGTGTTTATATAGGAGCTTTATGTGTAAAATCCTTCCAATGTAATAGGACTTTGCATGCATTCTATGAAACCCAATATGGTGTTCATCTTAAGCCTCATGAAAGGTTGTATTCATTTCCGTAAAGTGTGTATCAATAGCCCAACAAGTAGCTTGTTAAATTATAATACCATGATTTGGTCCGTCCCTTCAGGTCGAATTAGGGTGGTACAATTTCAATGACAGAGGGCCTATTTTTCACTAGTTTATAAAATAAATTAAAATGAATCAAAAAATTAATTATGGGAGAAATTTAAGAAAAAACAATGCAATGTTAACAGTCACATTGATACCCACCGCTAAACTAATAGGATGGTGTTATAAAGTAAAAATCAATTTTTCTATTTAAATTTATTAATTAAAATAGTGAACTTGTAAAAATATTATTACTTAAAACTCATGACTTATAATTTTATCTTAAATAAATCACAAATAATATTGTTATAAATAAATTATTTATGAATCCAATTATGTGTTATAACAAAGTAAACAAACATGGCTTTTTTACAATTTCCTTGGTAAAATGAAAATAATTTTTGGGGTGACTATTACATTGTAACTCTTTATTGGTCAATTGCAAATTTTGACATTAGTACATTCTAAAATTTTAGAAAAGTTTATATCGACCCTTTTGATAGTAAATCCTTCATATTCTTTTCTCTTGATGTGGAGTCTAAAAAAATGAGAAACCTTTGTTTTATGCAAAATTTTGATATAATTATGCATGAAATAAAATTGAATCATGCATATTTCTATTTAAATTGTTATCATATAATAATATTTTATAATTTGATTATATTTATATAAAAAAATTTAAGTTAAATATGGTAAAAAATCTTATTCTTATATAAAGTATCAAGCTTCGAGTTGAGCCGAGTTGAGAAGGTATAAGCTCAAGTTCGACTCATTTGATATCAAGTTAAAAGTTGAATCAAGTATTGAGTCAATTGAGTTTAATCAAGCTTTGAACAATCCTTAGTGTGCTTATAGATTTTTAACATGTATTGATCATTTTGAAGAGATGATTAAGATCCAGCAATTTGAACTTGGGTTGGATCATTGTAAAAGGTATGAGATCCTACCAATTCATTTGCGGGTAAATTGCATTATCCCTCAAATTGGGTTGGATCTCTTGATGTCGGTAAATTGCATTATCCCTCAAATTAGTCTCGCATCCAATACTTACTGGTTTTAAAATCAAGTATATTAGCGGGGCTGTAGTAGGGCCGCCCATGGACACGGATGCCTCCCTTCCATGTCTATGTGCATTGGTGTCCATGTTTTTCTTCTGAAAATTAACCATGCCTCTCCTCAAAATAATTTGCAAATAAGGACGAACACAGATAGAAATGCAGATATCATATTATTGAAAAGGCTTTTGTCTCTACCCATACAAACATGAAAACATGAAAATAAAAAAAACAAAATAAATTAAAGATTCAATTTTATAAATGAAGCCATACAAACATAAAAAATTATAAATGTTCCAATGAACCTTTGCCTCTTTGCATTAGCTTAGCCGTGATAAATATAATCCTGATTTGACGTGCAAGTATCTTATCATCCATAAGAACTCAAATTCAAGGTTTCTGCATGCTAATAATCTTGAACTTCAAAATGTACAAATGCCACAAATATCTTCTGACACATGAACTCTAAATACAAAAAAATTGCACTGTCTTCTTTACCTAATTAGACATAGAAAACTTGGTCATAGATATTCACCACCTAAAGATTGGATTTTGAAAGATATGGAGGGAGTTGGTGTAGATTTAGTAACTAAGCTCCTAAAAAAGGGATTCTTCTGCCTGGGTTTTGATTTCCACCACTCCAAGCTCCGAAAATGGATTTTGAAGAAGAAAGATTGTTGCTATGGGGGGTGCAGGTGGAGTTGCAAGCATTGAAGGAGACTCGGAGGAGCTTCAAAAGAAGGTCTCGGTTCTAGTGCTAGCGACGGTAACCTCAAGGTGCTGCTCGAGCTAGAGTTGGATGTTGAGCCTGAGTTTTGACAATTTAGCGATTAAACTCTCTTAAGTATCATCTGGAAACAACTTATACAAATCAAGCAAGAAAAGCCAACAAAAAAAACACACGTGTTCATGTTCATCAAAGATCTGCATGTCCTTGACCAAACAATCGGCAGATGATCATGGATGATTGAAGAAGCAGCGGACTATGGCAGATTGTTTGGCAACCACATGGAGTTTGACAGAAAACAAAAAAAATGCACATCTTTCATCGGCAAGGACTCTGGTAGACGATCAAACTTCGCCAGACATTTGGCAAACGATCGTTAGCAAATCGTTTAAATATGGATTCTGATTACACAGTTGGTAAAAAAAGCCATTTGTAGTTCTAATGCGGCAATTTCAAAGGTTTATAAATAGCTACAATTCTTACCTAAAACATGTTGGGCTGACAATAGGGCCTTTCTGAGTGTATTTTGATGATACATTTGGATTTGCAAGCAGTGAGATTTGTGTTTCAATCAAGAGTTCTTATAAACTCCTAGTGTTTTTAATTTCACATTCTAAAGATATTTGTAAAAGATTTTGGCAAGTGTGCTATGAGATTTAGCTCAAAATGTTGGGTTACTGTTGTAAGCTCCCAAGATGTTAGGTGTGAGGAATATCTTGGCCTTGGGGAAGGTGGAATTGAGCTTACTAATACTACTTCCAAGGTATTAAAAGCTGTTAGCTCTTGGCCCTTGGTGGGCATTGGAAGACGAGCTCGTCTCTTAAAAGTGTGAGGAATGGAGAAAGCTTCTTGACTCGAGGGGAAGTATTGTAAGAAAACCTTGGTTTATAAGGTGTACAAGCTGGTGACAAGATGAAGCAAATAAAGGTTTACTTTTTTATAGGACTTGGAAGGATAGGAAAGTAAAGTAGGAGTCTAGAACCTCTATAAAAATCTCTTGGTATCATTTCCTCTATCTATTGTTTTAATTATTTACTTGCTTTATCAGTTACCTTTCCCATTCAATACTATTCTCTTTGATTTAATCGACGGAGTAATGAGCGAGAAAATTTTAAATCAGTCAAAAATCATGTATGGTTTGACTTTTTACCAAATCTTAAATCTTTAAATAATTTGGATTTGAATTATTTATATAATGTCTTTAAAAGTTAACCTTAAAACTAATATTTACTGGGGTAAGATTCAATATATTAGTAGAGATAACGTCATGGTCTTCAATTTGGTTAATTATTTTTAAAGAAATGATTAAGCATATTCTGGTCAAGCCATTAAAAGTGGTATCATAGCCAACTCAAGACTATATTGCATGGTTGCTGGTCAATCTAGACAGAATCAAATGAAGCTCAAAAGCCATAAAAAGGAATCTCAATGATAGAATTTACTTAAGGTCTATTTGGATTGTGAGAAAGAAAAAGAAAACTTCTTCACAAACGAATTTTCGTAAAAAAATCTTAGGAAATGATGAAAAGTGAGAATGAAGCTTTACATATTTACTTTTCTTTCAACCAAACACATGATAGAAAATGATTGCAAAATTGATATCATTTTCTTTTTTAAATATCCTTTCTTATTTCTT
Source organism: Piper betle (assembly GCA_033002965.1). NCBI lineage: Eukaryota > Viridiplantae > Streptophyta > Magnoliopsida > Piperales > Piperaceae > Piper > Piper betle. The sequence goes on from JAURVB010012758.1 coordinate 81,621, forward strand.
TCTCTCATTATTTATCAAATCAAAGAAACTTTTAAAGTGGGTGGAATACAATATCCCTAAAAGTTAGTATCAGATCTAACACCTATCAGTCTAAGATCTAATATATTAAAGGGGATAAGTTTTTTATCTACAATTTATTTAATAATTTTTGAAAAAATGGCTAAATCTATTAGTTAGTATTAATTAGGCCAAATTCTTACAATGTAGTGCTTATGCCATATTTATCTACAACTTCGGCAATTGCTTATCTATCTTGTTCTTATAAGTAGTTCTAGTTATCGTGGGATAGAATATTGTTTAATTAATGATTTTATTAGCTCTCTCCCATCTTCATTTGAATTTAGTGGCGGCACGGATTAACTTTTCTAGACACTTGTGGACACTTGCAGACACTAGCAGCTGTGGAAGTGTCCTTTCTTTTTAGACGCCATTTTGGGGTCTGTAAAAATGTCTATGTTCACGTGGATAGTCAATATATTGTATACAGATACTCATGTAATATAATTTTTCAACATCCCCAGGCGTGCTCATAGATTTAATTTGAATTAATTAAAAAAATAATAATGTAGGTCAGTTAGTTTACACTTGAGTCAAATTATTACGTTTGTTGCAAAAAGAACCCGTCTATTTTGACGACAATAAGCATGAAGTTTATTGTCTTTTCTACCAAAGGGGTTCAAAGAGATTATCCAAGCTATTTTTGACAAAAGATTACTCAAATAGTCGAAAGCCTAAAGATAAAAGTGAAGATTAAATTGATTTAATCTTGCCCAAGAATAAATAAAAGTACAATAGATAAATTTCCTTTGGCTAAAGCGTAGTGAGATTGGAAATCGTTCCTTCTGGTCGTTGCAATTATCCACGGATTAGCCAATGGGGCCCTCAAAATTATCAGCTTGTCAACACGTCAGGTTAAAACATTAGGACAACATCAAATCAATATCATCTTTTAACCGTGGACATAAATTTATAGACAGCGAATGGGTTGCCGTAACCTAATGAATGGAATTACATTTTGGCTAACAGCCATTCAGTAAATGGTTCTAAAATTTGACTCTTAACTGCCACAACTATTCTTGTTCGAACTTTTTTATTCTAACTATTCAGATGAAGCTCAAAAACAAATACTCATACGAAAAGAAGGGGAAAAAGGAAGGTGGTAGCGGCAGCCAGGAGGTTGAAGGTTTGCAACAGCGAGGAGCAGCCGGCAAGGAAAGGGAAGTGGGAGGGAAGACCAGAGGTTCAAGGGACGGGCTTGATGCAGGGCTCAAGCCCTATGACTTGTCTGAGCTTTTCTGGCCTGACGAGGTCTTAAATAAAAATTCGAATAATTGGCCTTCAATTCCCTATTTTTGTTGCTTTTAGCAAATGCTTGAATTTTATATTGAACACGACTGTCACCAAACATGATACACACGATGATCATGTTAGGCTCTTTTACATTTTTAATGTATCGTCCGATGCGACTAATAGGCCCTTGGTCCTCAACCCTCATTTTTTCAAGGAAATGTCATTCTTGGATATATTTTGGACATCATAATAATAAAAAAATTATAAAATTCAAAAAGAGTTTCTAATAGACCACTAATCATCTTTTCTTAAATCCAACATTATCCAAGATCAAAACGATGATTCAGATGATGTTTGATATGTAGCCACAGATATTACGCAATGTTTTGTTCTTGTTGTGTGATTTAAACCATTACGCTTTACATTTAGAACTTTGTGTCGAACACTCATACAAATAGTTTATATGTAAACCGTTCATTTCATAATTACTTCACCCTTAGTAATTATAAGTTAAAAAATGCAGGGAGCTAAGAGTGTTCCCTAGTGATGAATTAATCTTGAGACCTCGCAAAAGGTAAAGGGTGTTCAGGTAACAAGGGAACACATTGTCACACCCCGATTTGGTTTGAACGTATTAAATCATAGATTGCTACTCATTCATTTAAAATAAAATGACAACCATAGGACTATACATAACTACTCGATATATCAAAAGACAAAAGGCCAAAAGGAATCTAAATATACATACAAAACACCAATGAACACTCGAACGCATGAACTGATTCCTAAAGTTAAGGTCCTTCAAATAGGACATACTAAATAAAACACTTCAAATCCTTGAAAAATTTGGCAAAGTCTCCCCTATAACTAAGAAAATTTTCACACCATGAAAATATTTCATATTTAACAAAAATATCCTAGAACATTTCATTCATTTCATTTCATCACACATTCATTCCAGTCATATTTCGTAGTGTTCTCTTTGTATTCACATTATATTTTCACACAACACAACACATTTTTAAATTCTTCAAGCAGAAGGTTGCCTAATCTTCACATAAGTCCTCCTACAAAATAAAATAACTTAGAAGCTCATCTAACCCATGTTTCTTCTTTGTTCCGTATTTACACGAGTAATATGGTTTAACGTACCTAAAATATTTTAACTTTCAATTATAGGACTCTGGGGCTTCGAGAGTTCCTACATAAAATGGTTAGACCTGCATACCCTCAAGTATACTACCTTCAAAACAACTCAAACACAAGTTAGTTATAAAAATTTCAATTATTTTCACAAGGCATCTCTCAAGCTCAATTAAAACGTCCAAAGGCTCTCTTAGATGAATGATCATATTGGCTCACTAGCCCTACATAATTCTTATATCACATAATCCATTGGCCTTACATCATGAACAACCACACACAACACTAGCAAACAAGTCAACTTCCTGATGAGTCAATCTTGATCCTTGTGTCCTTCCAACCAAATCTACATCACCACACTACATAGAAAATATATGTCACTAATTAAAAGACTACCGATCCGAAAATAACTAATGAAAAACATTCTAAACTGGTAAATGGATGATTCATCATCCCCAAAAACTAAATATGAAAAAGAAACTTCTCGACACTCACATCATAATCATATAATACGACGAGTAAGGTGTATAATTATTACTGATATATACATGCACACTAATCAGAATACTAACATGCGAGTACAATACATGCGCTAGAATCTTTTCGATGACAGCATGCCTATGGCTAATAGGGCCAATTTGATAATAACTAAAATATTGTATAATCCGAATAGAGCATGCACTTGCTAAATGATAGTCTGAGTATCAAAATCATAATATATTTACCGTCAAACCGAGCATTACATGTGGTCACCAATTGAGCCCCTTGGCGCGCATCACACTCTCATCAATCATGCATGCATAGAAAATCAAAAATTATATAATAAGTATAGGCCTAGGAAGGGGTTGATAAATAGAGTTAGAGTCACTTTTGTGCTGGATTTTATTTTTTGTAAACTCATCAAGGGATCTCAACATTGAAGTTTAATTAATTCAAAAATCAATAAGATGACTTGTAGGCAGTGAGATTCAATAAAATGCCACTAACTACATCCTACGACTTAAAACAAAACTGCGATAAAGCTAAGTAGCAAATCAAGCAAAGAGGGGTTCCTAACAGACCTATGAAATAAGCTCTGCATCCTAGCTTGGCGAGCTCAACTCCACACGGCTTAGTAAATACAGACCCACTGCCCAAACTTTGTATGATGTATGCGTGCAATGAGATGGAGACAATCATAGATGCAACACGAAAACATGACATGCAGAGAAAGCAAGAAATCAAACATCACATCATACCATAGTCCTCATACTGAAAGCATCATCATCATTGAATAAGATTCTATAAAAATAAATACAAAAAACTAGACAGAGATCTCAGTGCATTATAAAATTATTCACACGATTCAACTAGCTTAACAGAGCTATCATTGAAATGTCCGAAAGATTCAGAGCAATTTAACATGAGATACACAATACGTTAATTGAGAATAAGATGACAGTTAAATTATGAAAACTAACTTAAGTTGATCGGTCAATTAATTAGACTAACGTCAATGATAATTTTGTCATATCGACTTTCAATCTAAATTATTGAAAAGATATCAAGTCAAATCACGTGCATGTTAATAAAAGATTATCATCATTAAAATAATTTTATATTATTTATTTAATTAAATAATTAAGTCAATTATCAATCAACTTAAAATTTCCACGCCGTGATTATTTCACAACCAAATATGAATTAGAGTATTATTATTTTAATTATTTAATTAATTAACCATTTTGAAAAGCAAAATAAGGTTGCCCAAATACAACAAAAAATTATGAAGTTTTATTTTCATATAGAGTTTCAACCCTAATTAGGTTGATTAGTTGGTAGATTTTACAAATTTAGGTTGAAGCAAATATTTTATTATAATTTATAACAAAAATCACAACTTTTAATAAAAATGAAAATTTTAACATAAACAAACAACAATAAAACTAATAGACCTATTAAGATGATGATGATTTTACATGCATACACATCCCGTACATGTCCAAAAACAAAAAGAAAAAGAGGGGAGGAGAATAGGGCTATAAACGAGTTGAGCCGAGCAGAGATGTTTTTGAATTCGACGTGATTTTTGGCAAGTATATTTGAGCCTGTTTGAGTGCTTAATAAGCTTTGATGTATTATGGGTCGAGGCAAACTCATTCAAAATTCATGGTATTTGGGCTTAGCTCATGTTTGGCTCGCTATGTTTTCGAGCCGTGCTCGAGCCAAGCGAATGTTTGTGCTTAGCTCGTGCTCGACTTATTAGGATCAAAATTTTCTTTCCAACACTATATAAGTTTAATATGACCTCAATAGCATTGACGAGCCAAGTCGAGACGAGTTTTTTTGAGTTTGAACACATTGAGCTCGAGTTTTGAGCCAAGCCAGCCGAACACTCCTTAGCTCAAGCTCAGTTCATTATTCAACTAGCTATCCATTTTGAGCTGAGTATTTTTTCGAGCACAAAATTAACGAGAACGAGTTTAAGCCGATCGAGCCTAACATAAAATGCTTGTGAGCAAGCTTGGTATGTTTACATCCCTAGAGGAGAGCACACCTCAACAGGAGAAAGAAAAGTGAAAGAAGGAGGAGAGGAGGTGGAGGGGGAAGAAAGGAGTGGACGGCAGCAGTGAATGGTGGTGGTGGCGTGATCAGGAAGAGGGAGGAAGTAGGGAAGGAGGGAAAGAAAGAAGAGAAGGGAGGGGAAGGGGCAGTCAAGGGGGAAAAAGGGAGGAGGGGGATGGAGGAAGGAGACATAGGGAGGGAGAAAAAGGTGGTGTCCAGGAGAAAAGGGGGAGGAGAAGAAGAAAAGAAAAAGGGGAGGGAGGAAAAGGGAAAGAAAAAAAAGAGGGAAGGGGAAGGAAAGAAGAGAAGGAAAGAAAAAGATAGGAAACGGGGTGGGAAGAGAAAGTAAAAGAGTGAGAGGGAAGGAAAGAGAGGAGAAAAAAAAAGAGAGAAGAAGAGGAGATGGAAAATAAAAAAATCGGAGGTACACTCAAATGGCATGCAACACAACTCTAAATGCGATTCCACACGACACGACCCTAAGCTATACTAAACAGCTAAAAGAACAAGGACACCAACTTTACAATTGGGGACTCAACAGGGGACACACCATATGCCAAGACCACAACAATAAATAAGGATCATTATAGCACCAGATTGATAAGATCAAACCGACTACGTACTACTCAAATTGAGCCAATAACAAACCGAATGTAAAACATTAGACTTTTGGTCCAAGTTTTATACACAGCATTCCCCATTGCACATACAAATTAATTGAGTGCATATAGTCCATTGATTAGGAAAAAATTTTCGGATCATGATACAATAGTAACCCTTGTTTTCCCCTTTTTCATTAATTACTTTATTGAAAATACAAAAACATCATTTCCTCCTATGATATGCACAAGTTTGGCCTCCCACTAAAAGAAATTTTTTATCTTGTCAAGCTATATAATGGGAATGTTGGGGATATAGACATCACCATGAAAGTAATGTGGACAACAATTACTGCATAGTACACCGAGAGGAGTAATATTCACTATGAGAATGATGAAAAGAATAACAAATTCTCTCAACTTCTCTCCCTCTTAAACCTATCGATCAACATGCCTAATCCAATAGCACATTAATATCTCCCAAGATTTACCTCTCTAATACTTTACCCAAGACTAAAACTGATCGCTTTTCTGCGAGACTTCCTCATGGGTTCTTTCCTGGAGACCATCCAACATCCTGCTCCAATTGAGACAATTTTGGCAACTCTAACTAAATCCAAAATCGGCTTCCCCTCCGAGGCGGGAGGTCTCTGCCAAAGGGGGCTCCAAAAGGGGCCCCTAAAGGGGAAGAGACTTTCCTCTCTACACCTCCCAAACTATCCTAGATTAGGATTAGGATTAAGATATAGAATATAGATACGAGAAAGATATATATAAACATGCAAAGGGATATAATTGTTGAGAAGAATCTCCAAAGTTGGAGATCAACAACAGCGAACACAGAATATGGGAAAATAATACCTGAGAGATAAAATAAAACAAAACAAAACCAAAAGAACAGAGATTTAACGTGAAAAACCCTTCTTCTATCAAGAGTCAAAAACAACGAGATCACAACGAACAATTCACTACTTTAACCAAAAATTATAGCTGACAAACATATAGAGATGTACAAGAAGATTACTTACCCAACTTATACTATTGAGATTACAAGATTTCTCTTTCTTAATACTCCATATAAGATTAAACCGGTGAATAATATATTTCCCTCTTCTTATCTCTCACATCTTGTCGTCTCTTGTCTTGGCCTATTTTAGAATGAGACAAATGAGATATATATTTATAAAGATAGTTTGAGGCTTTCATCTTCCATGGAAACACAAATAGTCACCTCTGTTTGATATCCCAAGATTCCTTTAGTATTCCGAGTGTGACAATGAACTATATATCATTAATATTCATAATAATAAATATTAACAATCTCTCACTTAGAGTCCGATCGGAACACTCCAATCTTGATTCTTCCTCCACTTGTTCGTTGCATAAGTCCATCACCTGCATGTTAGTGCAAGTTTCCTCCATTGCTTTTTACACAAGAGGACACCCCCTTATATAGAACCTTCGTATTTATCCACAACTCTGTGAAGATCTCATGCATGTCTTCAACAACCTACATCTGATATTGACATCCTTATCTCCATGTAGATGGGGCATATCTCCATGTCGATCATGCATATCTTCTAGAGTTAGTTGCAACCAACTTCCACCGTTGGCTAAGATGACCTTGATAACTATCAACATCATATATCATATCGGCAAATCGCCTCAAGCATCATCCTCCCGCAAATGTTGGTTACATGGTAGAACCCTCCTGCTTCGAACCAACCAGTCTCGGCCAACAGTCCCCTTTCTTGGTGCTTCCAATAAACTACACACCCACACCCCAAATACTGGCATTGCGGCACTGCTGGCAACTCAACGCAAATATCGTAATCCTAGTAATTTGCTCAGTCACGTCCATGCACCCATGCTCGCCCACGTACCGCTACGCTGTTCGTCTTGGTACCCCCGATATTTATATCGATACACTCAGTCCATCAACCTCGCTCCGCCTATATGCATGCTCGTAACTGTTCAGCCCAGTGTTCGGTCATCACACCCCTTGAACTGCTACCATACGCCTCTGAGGTTTCTTCTTGCCAATGTACCTACATGCTTGGTACAATTACCGATCATAATGCTGATATGCTCCATCAAGTATCGGTACTCTGCTGGTTCCAAATCCTAGAACTCGCTAGTACACCTTGGTCACCTGACACGCTCCATGCACCATAGCTTGATCTTTGCCTGCAACTCTAACATGGATTAACACTGGTAAGTAGTTTCCACCACTCAGATAGCATTGACTATCCATCTTGGACGTGGGATGACTAGGAACAATAGCCAAACCCTAGCTCCTGGCTCATCCAATGGACTAGGCCTGTAATAGTCCTCCCCCACTAATGAGACCCAATGTCCTCATCAGAGGGTTAAGTCCTCTACAACACTTCTTGATCTTGCTCTTCAATTGCCACAAGTCCCTCTCCTTTTCCCAGCTAGCCTTGCTTCTTGGTCCCTCTTTCCACTTGTTTTGTAGAACCTCCCTTTTTAGTGGAAACTTCACCAACACCCATGTATGAATCTTCTCCAATGATGACATCTCATCCTTCATGGCCAACTCCCACTTAAGATGAGCTTTGTCACTCATGGTTTCATCATAAGACTCTAGTTCTCCTACATCACTATAGAAACTCCATCCGATCCTTTGAAGTCCTCAAGCTGACGTGCCTATACTCCAAAATCCTCCCTACCTTTTTTCCAAATTGTTGTCGGACGATCGGGGAGCTCCATTCGGATGAGGTCTCCTTAGATTGACCAAATTTTCATGGAAAGGTTCGAGAAAACTAAGATGAGAGCTGGGTGAAGCTAATACCCCTATACCTTCTCTACCTCACAAGAACCATTGTACCTTTGCACTAATACCCAATGCACCTCGGTACATCTGATTTTCTCCTAAATCAGTGGCTTGAGCTTCAGCTTTACTTTGTCCCCCATGCTAAATGACAATGCCCTCGAGTCAGCATATCTCTTCATTCTGCACCTTATCTCAACCAATGAATCCACTGCCTCCTTACACAGTTCTTGCCAATCCCTAGCAAACCTGTGTGCAGCTGGACCCCGTACTCCACCTCCCTGTAGAGCAACCTCTAGTGGTGAAAGAGGTTGGTAGCCCGTCGCAACTTCAAAAGGACTAAGCCCCGTAGCTGAATAATGATGCAGTTTATAACAAAATTGTGCCGCATTAAGAAGTTCCAACCAGTTCCTCTGCTTGGCAATGACGAAATGCCTCAATGCATTCACCCTCTTTGTCTGCCCATCAGACTAAGAATGGTTAGTTGTAACAATGTCGGTCGAGACCACAATACTTCCCCATGTTCTTGAAGAAGTATTCAGTAGCAGTCTCGGCTGAGCATCCCTGTGGTATTGCTGCGAATATGAGTACTTAGAAAACTGACCCACTAACCTTGCTGACATTCCCTTCACCCTAAGGAATCCGGACACCAAATCCATTGAGACCGAGCTCTATGGTCTCAAAGGTGTAGGTAGTGGCTGCAGCAACCCAGCCTCTAACCTTCTTCTCCACCTTATCGTGCTGACCCACCAGACATGATTTGACAAAAAACTTCATTATTAGCCTCTGTGAAAGTGGCTCAATCTTGCTCCCCAGTAACCCCTCCGGATAGGGATCACCGACAAGTTAGCAAGAATGATCACCCTCCCCCCAGATCACTGTTGCCACCTCCGTGCTGCAATTGACGCCGAGCATGACATGGCCTTTGCCGTCGTCAACAACGATGAAGGCCTTGAACCTAGTGCGCTACCTGGCGCAGGTCAACTTCTGCACTAGCATTATCTTCATGACGTTGTCCTTGAGCACCAGGCCCAAGAGGATCTCCACAATCTGCTGCTCCTTCACCAACAGCGAGTGGAGGTAGATGTGCTCCAAAGACCGGATCTTTCCCTCCTTCACCAACTGACCAAGCTTGGTAATGGGCACCCACTTTTCGTGCTCCTCGCGCCGCCCACAAAGCCGGTCCCCACACTAGTTTCCACACCCACCCCGGCCGAAGACGCTGCAGTCACCTTTGCCTCTTTCTACCATGGTCGAAGGAGATGGGCAATCCCAACAAATTGCAGCACCTTCTTCGGCACCCTCACTGCAACAATCCCCGATCCTCTCGGTGCCGAGACCATCCTCACCGTCACCAACCCACACTTACCAGTGACCTTGCAAGACATAGTATGTGGCTTCCCAATATTCATATCAGACACGCCATTCATTTCCTCGAAGGAGAACTCAGTCCGGCTTGGTACCTACAAGCGGTTGATGTAGTTGCTCCTATCCTCAATCTACATTCTGCACCATTGATAATTTGTTCCATCAAATTTCTCAATCTTCCCTATCTTGGAAGTGTTTGTCATGACTCCCACTCAAATCAAGATCCGATTGAATGAAAGTTCCCAGAGACGGGGTGCCAATTGTTGAGAAAATCCCCAAAGTTGGACATCAACAACAGCAAACACAAAATATGAGAAAATAATGCCTGAGAAATCAAATAAAATAAAACCAAAAGAACAGATATTTAACGTGGAAAACCCTCCTATCAAAAGTCAAAAACCACGAGACCACAACGAACAATTTACTACTTCAACCAAAAATTACAACCGGCAAACAAATAGAGATGTAAAAGAAGATTACTCACCCAACTTATCCTATTAAGATTACAAGATTTCTCTCTCCAATACTCCGCATAAGATTAAACTGGTGAATAATATATTTTCCTCTCTTTATCTTTATATCCCTCTTTTTATCTCTCATATCTTATCTTCTCTTGTTTTGGTTTGTTTTAAAATGAGACAAATGAGATCCATATTTATAAAATAGTTTGAGGTCATTCATCTTCTATAACAATACAAACAGTCACCTTTATTTGATTTCCCGAGATTCTTTTAATATTTCAGGTGTGACAATGAATTATATATCATTAATATTCATAATAATAAATATTAGCAATAATTAACTATGAATACTCAACATACAATGAAGAGTTCAACTATTACATGCTTCTCGCTGAGAATTCCAACCCTCAGCAATGAACTCCTTCATTTTCCATCATCCTTTGAACTTCACTTGGTGCTCCATCAAATCCAACTTCAACAGGGAATACCCTTGTCAGATTTTTTGCGCTAAATTTTTGGTCTTGATGCTCGCTTGTATTTGCACATGCATAGCCTCGTACACCACATCTATCATGGCAATCAGTTCACCGCAAGTATTTACACCAGACATTTTCATAATTTCGAGAAATGAAACGTACAAAATATAGATAGGAAGGCAATTTCAAACTAAATAAAACTAGCCATGAAAACTGGGACAACACCTATCACAATTTTTCTCTTCCATAAACCCTTTTCCAACTTCTACTAAACTGGATAACAAGGTTTGGTGTCCTTCTATGTCCTCCTCGGCTTGGGGGAAGAGATTTCTGGACCCTCCATAGCCCCCAATTGCTTTATTTCGTGAACCGTTCCTCCTTGTCTGGTTGAGTCAATTGAGCTTCTCCCTATCACGTTTACTCGCGTTTGAACCTTGTTAAATTAGACGGCCGCTGGCTGGCCCAATTGTTGTTGAGCGGCTGAGCCCAATCTATGTTTTATTTATTGCCTACAGTATCAGGCTGGTATGCATTTAGTCCGGACTCAAATCATGATAGAGACTATACACTACACACCATAGCATTCAAAGCATACTTATCACCGCATAATAATTCAGAGAACTTGATATTTAGCAGAAACTTCAATTTGAAGACGGTGAAAACAAGTTATCAAAAGGTGGCCAAATACAAGTACATACGAAGTGTTGTGCAATATATTAAATTCCATGTCCAGAGCCTTGCTTTCCATCTTCAATTGATTTTTTCCTCCATTTGATAAAGATTGAACACGACCACCTCTATGAAGAAGAACCACCATGGAAAGGGGGAAAGCAACCACGTATATATACATCAAGCTATCAACCCAGTGGTCAATGTCAATCACAGCACACATTTGGTTTGATCTGCTCCTCACATTTTTAATTCTAAGGTCCAGCGAGGTAAAAGAAAGTTGTAATTATGTACTGTGACTGTGATAGAACAGAAATATGCATTTTGATAAAAGAGAAAAAAGCAATATACATTTTGATAAATTCTTATTTACTATAATCTGTAATTGAGTCAATCTGGTTTTCTGGATGCATCTATGGATTATCTGTAATAAAGATCCATGGATAATTAATGATACAGGATTGATGTCGAATTGTCGTGCTAACTATGGATGAGCACTTATACTACATTTATAAACCTTTTGTTTTAAGTTTTGTGACTGAGTTATTTTTACTGGAACAATTAAACTGTACAGAGAAAATAACCGATTAATGAAACCCGAAATAACCCGAGTGCCGCTATATTATAATGGGCATGGCAAAAAAACTTTTCCGTTAGCCAAAAATTGGTATTCTACTCTTAGATCATTTTCATTTAAAAAACTTATAATTTTCGTTTTATATTTGGAAATACAATTTTCAACGTTTTTTTTTGGGAAAAAAGAAAGATGGAAATGCAAAGTTCAATTGCTAAAATTATAGCAAGTGATACGAAGAAAAACCTCTTCTTTATAAAAAACATACGCTTTGATGAAAAGCCGAGTTCGAGCATCAATCAATCTATATAGGAAGAGAAGTCCTAAACCTACCAGCATAATTGTTGAATGATTGAATCCAACCAAACCCATATTATCTTAACAAATATACATGACTTGCACAAGCTTGATCTACCAACTTCTTATCTATTCAAATTTCCCAACTTCGCGGATCATTAGCTATGGTTAGAATCTTAATATGAACTTTTCTAGCTTGGACGCCCCATTAATACTGACTTGGGGATATCATTGGGAAAATGTGCCTTTGATTTTAGAGGCAGACATGGTTAATAATCAAATAAAGTGAAACAGGATCTAAATTACAAAAAAACAGGTTAAGTGACAAAAAAATTGACAAAATTAGCTCTATACCACAAAATCTTGTCATAAAAATTGTTTTCAAGTTTATTTCCTTGGCCACGGCAATTAATCGATTGCTTTAAGCCACTAAAAGCAAAATATCTTCATGTTGAAAATCTGCACATATAACAACTATTGGATGAGACAAAAAAACAATTTCATGACAACTTTCAAGAGTCGTAAAAAAATTCGAGAGAAATATATGTAAACTAGCTGCTAGTACAATATATTGTGAATGAAATTGGGAGACAAAATATAACCATAATAAATTATTAGAGCAATTGTACTAATCACTCACATATTAAAATCTACCAAGTTATTGACCATTCCTTAATAATTCCCATCTTCTTGAATCATGACTACGCATGGTATGAACCTTAGTACAAATTTCTAAAACCTACTCACATGGCAACTATACAATCCATATTAGAAAAACTATATAATTAATAACAACGTTCTAAAGAAATATATACATAAACTATTTGCTAGCTCAATATCTTCCAATAAAGTTGTAATAATAATTAATAAGACCATACAAACTAACCATAAAAAAATAGCTCAAAACCTACGTTTCCATGGCTTCCTCCTGCAACTATGATCACAAGCAGCAATCTTCATCTGCACGCTCTCGAACTCAGCTGCCCGGCAGGGCAAGATGATGCCGCCGGGCTGGTGGAACCCAAACTCCATCTCCGCCTCCTTCAACAGCCGCCCAAACAGCGGGTGGTTGAAGTAGAACACAGGCACTAAATACCGGTGGTGGTCGTCCTCCTCTTGCCCAACGTACACGGCCAACTTGCCCTTCGGCACCGCCGCAGCCGCCTTCTCCACCGCGGCCTCCCCGGGGCCGTTTCCGACCCGAGCATAGCTGTGGACCCTCGACTGGATTAGCTTGTCGCCCAACCGCCGGCCCCACCTACATAGCTTGGCAATTGCCATGTTTCTCTTGTGCCCATGATCACTCCTGCCTAGGCTGACACACCGCCTTCGCCTGGCCAGTGATCGGCGGTGGAGCCATCTCCAGAGCTTCACCATCTTCCTTCCAACCATGAAAGTTCTCATTTTGTGCGTACGCATGAAAATTCAAGCAGAAAGATATTTGGTTGTTATTAGGAGAAGTGCCAAGGGTCTGAAATGGACAAGGCGAGTAGAAAGAGGGCGAGGCAGACGTCGGAAAGGGAAGAGGGGATGTTAGACATGGTTAAATCCAATGCACCTATCCTCCTCAATTTCAATCAAGAAGACAGACCAAAGGGCTGCTGATCATTAATTCTCTTTAGTAACCATATATCTCAAAAATCTTGATGTCTATCCTTAACTCTTGTGTAGCAGATAAATAACGCTAAATCTTAAAGATGGGATAGTAGTGGAGGCCTCATTTATTGTCTTCCCTCGTTAGCTCTATTGTTTGATATGGAACAGTTTTGTTGGGTACTTATATAAAGAAGAAGAGCAAAGAGACAATAGAAAAGAGGAAATTGTTGAAGGAAAAAAATGGACGGCTATGGAATAAGCCATTTGTGGTGGTGGCGGGGGATATTGGAAATCAATCCATTGGACTGGTATCTAATGGGTCAAATGGGTAATTAGGAATTCAGTATCTAATAGATTGCAGTGGCTAGTCGGGTAATTTAACCGATATTTAATCAAATATTAATTACAAAAAATTTTTTAATATCTAAAAAATATTTAATTGGTAAATTTAAAATAATATTTAGCTAGTTCTACCCGTTGCATTAAATGTATTTCTTAAATATGAATTCGGTGTATAATAATTGATATACTATATAAAATTTTGAGTAATTAAGTGGGAAATGGAATAGACATTATAAAATGAGATTAACAAAGATATAGATGATAACGATTAATATGTGGCGAACATTGAAGGTGTAAAGAATGGTATGGCCCAATATGTGGGACCTATAATTAATTAATAATTTAAAACTTTTACGGCGATTGGGAGATTCATATATATTACAACTAGATTAGACACGCGCAATGTCTAGGCCATGCTAACAAACTTTTTAAAATTTTATTAAAAAAATAAAATTAAACATATATAATATTACAAACATAAAAAATTCCCTTTAAATAAAGTATGATAAATAAATATATAATAATTTTATAATTTAAAATTTTGTAAAAAAATATCTACATTTTTTATTTGAAAATTCCTTAAAAAATCATTTTGTTAAGATTAAAGCTAATATACACATTAAGGTCAATCTAAATTCTCTTCGCACAAAAGATTCAAACTTTTGAGTGAACCTTCAATTTTTAATCACCAAAATTATACCTAAATGTAATTAACTAAAGTTGTACATTAATTTTTTTTTTCAATATTCAATATATTTTAATATAATTAATAATATATGAATAAATATAAAGTAATTTAAAATGCAAATATCAATAAATATTTAATTTTAAAGCCAAAATTTCCAACATAATTGAAAACTTGCTTATTGAAATCAATTTGAAATTATCAAAAATAGAAATTATATGAAGAAATTTTAAAATTAAATATTAAATATTAATATATAATTAGTTAAAAACATTTGTTTCATAAAATTAAAAGTAAATGATGGCTAAAGAGAAGATTTTGAGCAAGCAAGATATGAAGAAAAGAGTTTTTGGCAAGTAGAGGAGGAAAAAAGATGATTAAGATGAGTTTTGAGTGAATAAGAAATGAAAGTGAAATGTTTCAGGCGACTAGGAGTTGGGTTGGAGAGTTGGAGAAAATGAAGGATTATTAGGAGGCAAATAAGACATTTGGAGTGTGATCAGGGGATTAATTAAAGAGTTGGGGAGGTGAGGGGATTAACCATATCTTAGGAGAATGCTGAAATACAACAAGAGCGAAAACAATATATCCTCTATATTACATAATAAATAGATATAATTTAGTAAGAAAAATATTTAGTTTTTTTGTTACACAGATATACTAAAAAGTATGAAATTTTCTAACTATGCTTAAACTCTTTTCATTCCAAAATTTCATGGTGTTGGCTCAATTTAAGGGCTTTCCAATTCAAAATCCATAAAAATGACTTCACACTCATAAATAATCTTATGATTAGTTTTCCAAGTCAAATGATAAAATTTATTGACGTACATTATTTTTTTTTAATATAGATAATTTAATATTTTAAAATAATATTGATTATCCATTTGTCAATTTTAAGTATAAAAAAGAGTAGTACATATTAATTTGTCTAACTGTTATTTACTTTAGCGTTTGTTTGGTTGTCCTAGAATCATATAAACAAAATATGAATTCTTGCGATCAAAAGTTTCTTTTATTTGGTTGTCTTGAAGTTTTGTCAAAGAAAATTTTATTTTCGGTCAAAACAAATGGTCTATAGAAATATTTTGCAAAATAACATTTTTTCCTGAAAAATAAAAGAAATTAGACGAAATTTTGAAAACATACGTGAGAAATATTTTATTTCATTTTATTTCTTATGCAAATATGTGAAGGAAATCTTTAAATTTTCATGTCATTTTATTTCATTGTATTTCCATTTTGTATGATATTTTTTATTTATATTATTTTCATGTCAACTAGACGGTCCGAAGTTGAACAAATAATAACTTTGGGTTTTTTGAATCAATTTCGTTTTATGATATTATGAATTTAAATCCGTAACGGATGGTGGAGGGGCTACTACCAGCTAAGGCAACAAGTTGATATTTTCTTCGATTTGAAGCCTCCATGTAACCATATATATATCTATATATATATATATATATATATATATATATATATATATATACTTCATCATTAGGACGAGGGTCGAAATCTTCTTCTCAACCAGATTCCTCGTTTAATGGAACACAAACAATATTGGCCTCCATGTACTATTTTTCACCAGGACGGATTGATGAAGGGTAATAGCTTGAGACTTCATAATTAAATCTCATACGGCATGTTACATTTGTTTATATACATGCACAAACAAGCAACAGATAGGCAATTTATTCGTGGATTAAACATCAGCCTTACAAATGTTATCCTGTTTTGGCTCTTACTATTAGAGCAATAATCCGACAAGAAATGGTGGTTATCTGTTTGGCTCGACTCGTGGGTTTGGTGCAAGTTATGTTTTCATTTTGCGAACTTCTTACAAAAGCTACACGCATTTTTGTTAGGGCAATTACTGTACTTGGGTTGGTCTCAACTCAAAATCCCACCTGTTAGACATTATTTTAATTTTGAAGAAGTACCAGTATTAGATCCCATTATTTTATTTTTGAAGTTGGTTTACCGATCTCATTGATAATCAAAGAGTACAACTATTCATTAAATAATTTTTACAAAAAAATTATAAACTATTTGGTAAAAAGGTACAACTATTAATGGTTGGCACCTTTCACATACTATAAACTATTGTCCAATGGATAATTACGTAAATAATCATATTAATTAGATTGTTACAACTCCATGCATGATTTACCGCGTAAATTAAAGCATTATGATATCATGTGATTTAACTTCGGACCAGAGAATTATATTATTTTTAATTTTCCTCGGCTAAGTATAAATTAGTTAATCTTCACTGCCAAATAAGAAGATTCCTTCATATTGTAAAAGGTATATCATTAAAAATATTCTTCTTTCTATTTTGTACCGTGCCATGATCTTCAATTATGGCTGGGGATTTGGGTGCCACTAATGGCCACAAATTAAATCGCACCGCTTGTAATATTGTTATAATTATAAAATCATTGAAAAGAGATCAATTTTTTAAAAAAGAGAGAAATAGCTTCTTTAAATCCAATTGGTAGCTAAGCCACAAAAATCACCTTCCATACAAGAGAGTTTGGTTCTATCTACACACAGGGTGCCTCCCTTATTAACAATTGATTCAAAACTATCTACGAGCTAAACTTCACGAATGATACCGTTTAGGGCTTTAATGATTGATTCCTTGAGTTTCACTTAGTCTCCTTAAATAAAGTAAAAATAATTTTGAAAATAAATATTTTAATATAATTTTCAACGGTGGGGCCCAACTTATTTTTATTAAAAAATAGAAGATGAAGAAGAAGAAGGAAGAGAGCGTAGGGTAAACATTGCAGTTGAGGGAGATGACGTGCCATATGCGGAGTGTGTACATATACAGCTACCTCAAGGGAAATGGAAGAGTTGGAAAGAATATAATATATGGTGATAAACATGACAAAGGTACGAGCCTCCGTACACGTTGAGTTGCAAAAGGATTGAGATAAACACGAAAAGTCTCCGCTGATTTCCCATCTTCTACGCGATGATTAAAACCCAACTCTCCAGGCCAACCTACATCTATGAATACCCACCCATCACCTTCGATCAAACTCGGAACGGTGGAGAGGAGAGCACCCTTCCCGGCGACCGCCCGAGTGTTGCCGCTGCCTGTCGAGATGCCGAAGGCGAGAGAAGGCCGGTGAAGCAAAAGTGGGGGGCTATTTAGATCCTACTCCGGTAGAGCAAAGCCGAAGAGGAAGACCCCCACTGGAGCCCTACCACGCCCTCATTGGTTCCATCCTGGCAGCCAGAATTGTCGCCGGAGCCGGAGAAAACGAGAGATCATTTCTTCTTGTTTTGCAGATTATAGGGGCCATTTTCCGGCGACATTTTCGGCCAAACCATGCGTCCCAGACCTGTCCAAGACCAACGACGTGAAGCCATCACAACCGTCTGCAAGTTGAAGCCCTACCTCCAATCTATCGATGCTCATTGTAGCCGGAAAAACTGTCGTGAAGTGAACTGCCGGAGAAAACAAGAGAAGAAAACCGCCTTCCCCCGTCTTCGAAGGCGCCATCTGACCATCCACAGCGACCTACGGCCGCGCCGTCACTTACTAAAGATAAATTTTACAATCGACTACAAACCCAGACCAAGATCTGCCAGAGTCCTCACCGCCCATCACCGGAAAACGCGACATAAGCCACCGTCAAATCATTGTCAACGGGAAACTTTCCGGCGAAACCGCTGCCTACTGCCCCCATCCCTTGTTGCCAGACCACCAGGGTTTGACTCGACTCCCTGCCGCCAACAGTTGGGCAATCGCCAACCACGTCGCCGACGGAGTTGCCGTTGCCTGAGCCCAATTTCCCGCTGGCGTTACACCCTTGCTAGCCGGGTCTGACAAGCGCGACTAGTTTTCGCGTCCGTTGTCTGCCTCCTCCCGCGACCAGTCCCGCTGCCTGTTTGTGCCGGCTGCCCGAGTCTGATCGCAACCCGACTAAGATCTGCCACCACCAATCCAGCTCAGCCAGTTGACCCGAGCCGGTTCAGCTATATTCGGACCTGAAGCAGCACAAAGCCGGAAGTGCTTCGTTTTGCTCAAAATTTGGTACCCCTTTGATTTTCAACATTCCTGACTCATTAAAGTGACTTGTGGTTGCACGATGTGTAACAACTCAATTCGGCTCACCTGTAAATTATAAATGCTACATGTGACCGAATTATTTATTAAGCTACTTAATTCGGTCATGTCAACCTGTATCTACCCTTGACACCTCAAAATGGCAACGCAAACATATAGATAAGAAGTTTAAGTTTTAACATTGCTTTAGATAAATGTTATGATATGCCATTTATATTTAAAATAAAGCAAACCCGTTAAACGTTCAAAAAAATAAGATTTTTAAAACAAAACAGATAGAGTATCTCCCTAAAAGTATAACGGGGACCACATTGTCAACAACAAATAATATTATATAATGATAAAAACGTAAAATGTTGTTAAAATATTATATCATTCACACAATATTCACATTATAATCATTTTTATTTTTCTTAGTCAGTTTTGACCCATTACCCATCCTGTTCAATTCTATTCATGATAGTCAATATAACCCAAACATTTCCTGCAATCACACATTATAGCGTTTTATCCATCATAATTCAAAGCAATTCATCTCACCACAATTCTTCATTCAATCTTGGTAGGCATATTAGTGCACGTTATAATCGCTACCCTCTTTGGTCCCGACAATGCTCAGTCATTTAGGTTTTCACCTACATATATATATATATGAAAGTGCCGTAACGGAGGGCTACTGGTCCAGAAATAACTGCATAATCAAACTAACAGGTGAGAGTTGACTCTCATGTTAAATAAAATCAATTATATACTTTATAAGAACCACTCATATAGGGACTAATCACGAGCCATAAGCCTTAGCTTGAAACATCTCATTCGGACTCGTGAGATGCCTTGACATTTTCATATTATCCCATGTTCGGGGATAATCCATTATCCTATAGCCCTCTACATCCTCTATATAACTCCTTGCTCTGAGCACAAAGGTCAAGTACTCTCACGCAGGCCCCTTTAAGTACCTTTGAATCTACAATTCTAGACATGGCTGCATTGTAGTACATGTAATCCTCCACACTTTTTAGAGTTTGAGGAACTAAAAATGTGGAGTTGTCAGATCTATCAAGAATAGAACGACCTGCTCACCAATTTAGAGCCCATTTTGACTGGCACATGCACCACTAGTAGTACATGCGAGTTGACATTACCCTTACTCACATCTCACTGAAAAATAGAGAAACAATATATACATAGGTCTGCGTAGGGATCATAATATAATAGGTTTGAAGGCATCATGATTTGGATCTGAGTTTTCTTAAACAAACTTGAGGGATCTCATCCTTGAGGGTTATAATCCAGAAATTCATATGACTAAATGACCCGTGTAGAGTGGGATATGATAAATCCACCACTCGCACATCTACTTACTTGTTAAATCAAATCAGAATAGAATGAGAGATCAAACAAAAAATGATCCTAAATGAACCTAGTAAAAGCTCCAATCATGTCCACGTGCTTTGGCGGGGAGCTCATATTCCGAACTTACACATTAAATCTAAAAGCTAATGCCCACTATTTGAATGATGCATTCACACATCCTATATAGCACACTCATATCAATGCACTCACATCAATCCACTTCATGTTTTTCTAAATTACGTTGTAATTAAATAGGAACTTCTACTTAGTTTACCTAACTGATTCATTTGCTTTTATTTCATATCATTCAAATCATGCAAATTTATTTTTATTTACAATCGAAGCACTGCATCATGTCAATCAATCAAATCCTATCGTGTTGTGCTAATAATTATCAATTTAATTAATTAGGTTAAACGTATTTATTGTAAAAACCATGATTTTTATTACAAGACTCGAACCTAAATATTATGAAATAAATATAGATGAATTGATATGGTTGGATATCAAGTCAACCAATCATGATTCAACTTAAGGTCACCTAGAAAATACCTATTCATGAATGGATGATGGGGTGTGAGAATTTAATGAAGGGGCTCGTTGAACCTAGGAAATACCAATGGATGATGGTCGACATGACCATGGTGACAGCGGGTACGATGGTTTACGGCGGTAGCTGTGGCTGGGTCGGGTTATTATTATGACAATTTCTCATTTTAGTTATTATTATTGGTTTACTTGTTAATAATTATCACATGGCACTTTTGTTATTATTATGACAATTTCTCATTATAGTAATCATGCCTCATCTTTCTACCATGCATATATTAATATAAAAAATCTATTCTTTTTGGCAAAAATCACTTATCAAGCTTTAAAAACTATAATGTGTACTCATCATATTATCTTTTATACGTCGTATTAGAAAATCTATATAAATATCTTTGAGCCAAGCTGCCAATGCATGCTGATCTTAAGTTTTTAAATTATAGTCTGATCACTCCACTCCATAACAATCAGTTTTAGGATTTGGCTAGCTGTAATTGCCACTAATTTATGTCATGTTGCTCTTCCTATGCAAAACATCAATTTGAAAGAAATTATTGAATGGACAAGTACATGTGTAAAGTCCCTTCAATTGAAATTAGGGTCCAACACAGCCCCTAACTTGATTGTTTTTTCGCCTATTGAAAAGAACCTCCATTAAACCTGTAAGCACCCCTTGATTTATAACACGAAAAAATGCCCACTTCAAGTTGATTAGTCTGATTTTTGGATTTTACAAGAGAACAAAACTATAGTCTCTTTGATAGATCCTAGGGTCATGTACACAAGGGCCATTAGGCCATTATTGAAGCATTGATAGAGACTATATATACTGTCACAGGGTTAATTTAGAGCCTAATTTTCCGCCTTAAAACCTGCCCCATGCGGCACGTTCACCTCCCTACAAACACTAGCTTACACTTCACGCTGCCCAAATACTGCTATTTGCAGTGACACACCGAAAGTATCACTTGCGAACACAAGCACATCTGATGCTATCACCACGCCCAACTGCTAGCGCTTGGTTCCAGCAACTGGGTACCGATGTCCGGTTCAAGCAAACACATGCACAACCACCAAGCAATCACAAATCACGCCCCAAATACCGATTACCCAACCTCAGCATGAACCAGACCTTGGAATCAGAGAACCAGCCCCTTGGTACCAAATCCGTCGTCCAAACACGATATTACGGGAACTCCACCCAACCTTTATTTCAACTCTATGAACAAAGGAAATACAAACAATCTCTCACCAAACCACTTGCAAGTCGTGGACATGCACCCCCACGACTTTGCCATTCTACACTCGCTCGAGAGGCCATGAGAACAATGAGCCTCTCTACTCAAACCAGTCCTCACACACAACCCCAAGTCAATCCCCCTGGGTCAACTTGTTTTACATGCAACTCTCTCAACTAGAAAGCAAGTAGGTTGTAACACGACCAAGATGTGTACCTGATCCTAAAGGCATACTTGTCAACCACCACCAGCAGCCGTCCTCCCTTGTGGTTCCAATCTGAACTCCACAAATTGGCTGTAGCAACCTCAAGTTGTCTCCTTGCACAATCTAGGCTTCTCTCCTCCACAAAGAGCACACAATCTTTCTCAAGTCATCCTTGCTGTTTTACACAAAGGCTGTCCCTTTATATAAAGCACATCCTGTGTTTTGTTGCAATTGGATTAACTCTCAAAGATCTCCAGAATATCTTACACAATCTAGGTTTGGTCATGTATATCCACACACCAGCCCCTTATCTCCAAATATTGCTTGAATATTCTCTTCAAGTTAATCATCACTAATTATTCCTCATTGGCTCATGGAAGATCATGATCTTATCCAAGATCTCATCCATATCTTATCGGTAATTCCTGGATCAACCAACTCCTTAAATGCAAGTCGGCTGCATGGTCGAACCCTGCCAGTTTGACCCTTAGCCCACTCCCGATCAACCTCAACTACCATCACCCAGCCTTGTGCGCACGTCCCTACCTCCCCATAATGTACCACAACACTACCCATCAACCTCGACCATCTTGTCGGGATGCCGCTATTTGGATTGATAACACACCTGTATTGCTCACGCACGCTATCGCTGTTTTGTCACTCACATGCTCGCTCAATCTCGGCATCCGGCATCAGTACGCTTGATCACTGGTTGTGGCCTCGCTCCACCAATGCTTGGTATTTGCTCGATCATAGCTGCTAGTCATGCCGCTACACCGAACCCATCATCTCGAGGTTTCCTTGGTGCCATACAGCTCTATGCTCGGTACTCCTGACTGACCCATATGCGGCTACATGCTGTCCAACACCAATCACCAACACACCATGCACCCTAGCTCAATCCTTGCCTACAAGTATAACATAGGTTAGTACTTGGTAAGTTGTTCCACCACCCGGATAGCACCGACTACTCATCTTGGACGTGGGATGACTAGGGACAACCGCCAAACCCTAGCACCCCTAGGCGTCCCATGGTTACACCTGTAATAGTCCTCTCCCACCAATGAGACCCGATGTCCACATCAGAGGGTTAAGCCCTACCCAATAGTTCCTGATCTTGCTCTCCATTTAGCACAAATCCCTTTCCTTTTCCCAACTAGCCTCACTTCTTAAATCTCCCTTCCACTTCGTAAGACACTCCATCCTTCCCTTTGGAATCCCTTGGCCAACGGGCCCCTACTCCTAAATCCTCCCTACCTTTCCCTCATACTGTTGCCGGCTGGTAAGGGGAGCTCTCTCCAGATAAACTCTCCTCGGATTGACTAATTCCTCATGAAATGGTTTGAAAACACTAACATGGAAAATTGGGTGAAGCTTCAATCAGTATGGGAGAACCTCGTACCCTCACACCACTACTCGATGCACCTTAGTACGCCTGATTTTTCCCCAAATCAGTGGCATGAGCTTCGGCATCACTTGGTCCCCCATGCTGAATGATGCCACACTCCTCCTTGAGTCAACATATCCCTCCATTCAACTCGTTGCATTGGCTAACTTCCCGTGTGAACCTCAACACCGTACTCCACCTCCCTATAGAGTAACCTCCCGTAGTGTAGGAGGCTGGTGGCCCTTAGCAACCTAAAAAGGACTAAGCCTATTAGTTGAAAACTGTTGTAGATTAGTCTTAACTTGCACCGTGTCAAGAAGATACAACCAGCTCTTCTGACTGGCTGTGATGACATGCCTCAAGAACCCCTCGAGCACTACATTCGTCCTTTCAGTCTGCCCATCAAACTAAGAATGGTTGGCTGCTCTAACAACTAACACTGCTGCCATTCCCTTCACCTCAGGGAATCTAGACACCACATCCATTGAGATTGAGCTCCACAGTCTCAAAGGTGTAGGTAGTGGTTGTTGCCACCTAGATAGGTCCTCACGAACGCTTCTATATTGGCCTCCATCTTTAGCCAATGGTACACTCGTGGCATGAGTGTATACATCTGGTCTTTTCCTGGATGTCTTGCCCACTGGGTGTCGTGGGACTCCTCCTTAAGCTTTTGTTTTAGTCTTCCCATAGGGACACATAGCCGACCCCCACTAGAATAGACTAACTCATCATCTAACCAATCCACGCAAGTCCAGCCCCTGTTGACTCTGTCAACCAGCTTCTTGTCCTCGAGATCTATCTCTGCCAACCCTCTGACCTACCCCAGTGACTCCTGCCACCTTTCCTGTCTCTTCTTCCTCTAGGTCTTGAAAAAGTTGTTAGCTCCTCTGTCCGTGATGACAATGGACTCAGATCCCAACAAGCAAACCCGTCATACTGCTAGGCAATGCACCTCCTGCTGCCATACACTGCCTATGGCTCTGTTTGAAGCATCTGTCACCACTCCAAATGGTTGATTGAAATATGGCAATTACAATATTGGCTCCAATGATGTAGTAGTTTTCTACTCTTCCAAAGCTACCTGGCATAGCTCCAACCATGCCCTACAACTTATCCTCCTCCAATAAGTCAGGCAAAGTAGACACTTTCGGTAGGTATTGCCCAAACCCCGAAAGCTTGCCCATGCTACCACCTTTGTAGGCACCAGCCACTCGGCAATGGCTTTCGCACTTGATTCCTGTGCTCACACCTTCTCCTGGCCAATTTTATGCCATGGGAAGCTCCTCTTCCCTTGGCTGAACTCACCTTGCTCTCTCTTCACAAAGAGATCTGTTCCCCTAGCTGATTAAAACACTCTCTCAGGTACCCAATAAATCAGCACACAAAGGAACTAGGTACTTCTTCTTAACTCTAGTGCAGATGGCTGAATTTTCCCTTAAGTCCAGCAACTCTCCTAGCTGAATCTTAAGCCTTTTGAGTTCTCTAGGTGGCATCACATATGGCACCTTCGCTAGTGCCCTCTCCCCTAACACCAACTCGATTCGGTGTTCGATTGTTCTGGGAGGTAACCCCTCTGGCAATCTGGTAAGCATTACATCAGAATACCCATCCAAAAACTCTACCTATGAATCCAGCACCACCACCATGCAATCCAGCTGGATCTCTACCATCATTGTAAGATTAGTCAAGGCTCCACTCTTACACGCCCTAGCAACCTGGATTGCCGATAGATGCTCTCCACTGAGGGTGCTTTTCTTGACCCTAGAAGGTCCTCCCTAGCCACAAACAAAGCTTGCACCCGCCTCATTCATGATCAGTATGCCCCCTAGCTGTGGAAACACTCCCACTCCAGTAGTCCACATGAAGGCATTACTGATGATCAGGTCGAAATCATCCATTTTGATGACCATCAAGTCTATCCGGCCCTAATACTCTCCCAGGCAGATTCTCCAATTTATGGCTATGCCGTCAACCTATTTTGCCAGTGAATTAACCGCCTTAATCTTACTGGTATTGATCCCAGTCTTCAACCCTAGCTCCAACACCATCCCCTTGAAGACAAAATTGTGTGTCGCACCAGTATCCATCAAGGTTGAAGCCTTCCTCCCATTTACAACACTTGGAACATACATCATGTCAACTCCTCCAGAAGCTGTACGTCCAGTTTGCAATGCCCCGAGTATCTTAAAAGTAGATGCTCGAGCAGGAAGCACCTCTTCCTCCTGATTCGGGTCTTCAGCTGCCACCATAGCACTGACCTTGGCCTTCGTCGGACACTCCCTTGCCCTATGCGGCCCATTGCACAGAAAGAACCCGGACTGCCTCACATCGACACCCCAATTGTTGTTACCTAACGTGAAGTTGAACTCTTTCCTCATTCTGCCTCGGCTTGGAACAACCTCTCCTTGCCATCCCGGTTGCTGCCCTTCATCTGACTGGAACTTCTTACCTGAGACCTCATCTCTCACACCCCAATAGGTTTGAAGTCTACCAATTCATTGACCACTTCCAAAGCTCTAGGTAAGTCTTGTACATTCTGCCTTTTCAACTCTAACTGTGCCCATGGTTGCAAACCCATGATGAGGTTGAACAACTTATCCTCCTCAAACATATTTTTGATGCCTAGGAGATAAGAGTTAAACTCCTAGACGTATTCTCTCAATGTTCCTGACTGTCTCAATCTCTTGAGTCGGTCCCTTGTCACCCATGTAGTGTTGGTTGGCAAAAACTATCTCTAAAAGCTCCCGTTTTAGGGAATCCCAAGTCTCCATGCGGGGTCGACCAGCAGTCTCATCCTCCTTGGTGCGAGTTCGATACTACAACTTGGTGTCCTCCGAACGAAAACATGCTGGCCAAAGAGACCTGGCGCTCCTCGGGTATATTCGCAGCCACGAAGTACTCCTGTAATATCCCAAATGAAGTTTTCCAAGTCCTTGGCTAACCTACTCCCCTTAAACTTCCTTAACTCTGGAACCTTGAGCCTTCCCGGGATAGAGTTATCTTTGCCTGTCCGGTCAGCACCAATCCCATGCTGAGGCTGCATCACCACAACCTGTTTCAGCAATGCTACATCTGCATGCAGCACCTCCCTAGCCACCCAAAGACCACCTAGCATCCCCGCCGTATCACTTTGCATTGTACTGGACTTAGGTTAGTCGCCAACCCAAGTACTCAAGTCCCTCAACCCTTCCATAAGGTACTGCAGTTGATCACATATGGTATGTCCATCCCCACTATCGTTAGGGCCACCTATCAACACTTCTAGCCATGCAATTCTCTCCCTAAGAACTTTTGACCATGTGTTCATCCTTGGATAAATGATTTCAGTAGAATGTGGAGGTCTTTCCCCGAAAGCTGTGCTACTTCACAAGTCCTTCAGATTCAAAACACAGCTCTAATGCCTGCTGTCACAGGGTTAATTTAGAGCCTAATTTTCCACCCTAAAACCTGCCCTATGCGGCATGTGCACCTCCCTGTAAACACCAGCCTACACTTCACGCTGTCCAAATACCGCTATTTACAGTGACACAATGTATCACTTGCGAACACAAGCACACCTAATGCTATCACCACGCCTAACTACTAGCGCCTGATTCCAGCAACTGGGTACCAATGTCCTGTTCAAGCAAACACACGCACAACCACCAAGCAATCACAAATCACTCCCCAAATACCGATCATCCAACCTCGGCATGAACCAGACCTCAGAATTACAGATCCAGCCCCTTGGTACCAAATCCTTCATCCAAACACGATATTACGGGAACTCCACCCAACTTGCAAGTCGTGGGCATGCACCCCCACGACTTTGCCTCTCTACACTTGGTTGAGAGACCGTGAGAACAATAAGCCTCTCTACTCAAACCAGTCCTCACACACAACCCCAAGTCAATCCCCCTAGATCAACCTATTTTACATGCAACTCTTTCAACTAGAAAGCAAGTAGGTTGTAAAATGACCAAGATGTGTACCTGATCATAAAGGCATACTTGTCGACCACCACCAGTAGTCGTCCTCCCTTGTGGTTCCAATCCGAACTCCACAAATTAGCTGCAACAACCCTATGTTGTCTCCTTGCATGATCCAGGCATCTCTCCTCCACAAAGAGCACACAATCTTTCTCAAGTTGTCGTTGCTGTTTTACACAAAGGCCGTCCCTTTATATAAAACGCGTCCCATGTTTTGTTGCAATTGGATTAACTCTCGAAGATCTCCAGAATATCTTACACTATCTAGGTTCAGTCATGTATATCCACACACCAGCCCCTTATCTCCAAATATTGCGTGAATATTCTCTTCAAGTTAATCGTCACCAATTATTCCTCATTGGCTCATGGAAGATCATGATCTTATCCAAGATCTCATCCATATCTTATCGGCAATTCCTGGATCAACCAACTCCTTAAATGCAAGTCGGCTGCATGGTCAAACCCTGCCAGTTTGACCCTTAGCCCACTCCTGATCAACCTTAACTACCAATACCCAGCCTTGTGTGCACGTCCCTACGACACCATAATGCACTGCAGTGCTGCCCATCAACCTCAACCATCTTGTTGGGATGCCGCTATTTGGATCGGTAGCGCACCTGTATCACTCATGCACGCTGCCGCTGTTCCGTCACGCACATGCTCACTCACGCTCGGCATCCGGGATTGGTACGCTCAATCACTGCTCATGGCCTTGCTCCGCAATTGCTCAATACTTGCTAGATCATAGCTGCTAGTCATGCCGCTACACCCATCATCTTGAGGTTTCCTTTGCGCCATACATACAGCGCTATGCTTGGTACTCCTGACCAACCCATATGCCGCTACATGCTGTTCAGCACCAATCATCGGCACACCATGCACCCTAGATCGATCCTTGCTTGCAACTACAACACAAGTTAGTATTTGGTAACTTGTTTCACATCCCGGATAGCACCGACTATCCGTCTTGGACAAGGGATGACTAGGGACAACTGCTAAACCCATGCAACGCTAGGCATCCCGCGGTTAGACCCGTAACATATATGTATATTACTTGGATGTTAATTTAGGAGCAGCGTTATTCACCATGAATTACTACGTTACCATGAC
Organism: Piper betle; assembly: GCA_033002965.1. Lineage (NCBI taxonomy): Eukaryota > Viridiplantae > Streptophyta > Magnoliopsida > Piperales > Piperaceae > Piper > Piper betle. Next base: position 110,356 of record JAURVB010012758.1, read on the forward strand.
ATGCCACTATACTTATTGGTATCCTCCTACCACTAAAAACGAAAGGTGTCGGTGGCAATACTGTTCTGTGCACCCTGCGCACAGCCGGTGCCAGCACTTCAATTTACATCCAAGCGATGTGAGTGGAAAATATTTACTCCAATTTGAAATAATTATTTAATAATCTACATGAAACACTAGAACCGTCAAATTGGTTAATTATTTAAATCTAACAGCCGCGCTACCTCTGGTCGGGTGTGTAATGATAGTACCGGCGCACCAATCTGAATGTCTGCCACTAATTGGCCTCTAAGAAATTTTCACCAAATTTGTTCTAAACGACCGTCGAGCGTGCCATTCATTCCAACTAGGTGTCTAGTATGTCGTGTCACATCTCTTAGAAAGAATATGACACATCTTCTACATAGTTGCATATTTTCTAAAGAGTATTGCACCCTTTGAAAATGAAATAAACCCTTCTGAAAAGATATCTCCCGTCATAAATGGTTTCACCTTTTATCCATTACATATCCTCCCCTAATGTAAAAGTTGTATCACATCTCATCCTTATAAATATACCAAGAATAATTTTTACGATACAAGGATTTCTACAAAAACTTATCGCTTTAAAAGGCAAGAATAACCGTATAGTAATTACATAAGTTTACTTATTTTATTTTAAATAGTTTTGGTTGATTTATAATTTCATTATTTATATTCTTCTTTTATACAAAGTGTTCGGCTTTGTCTTTTTCCTATAATTCACTTCATTATTATAAACATCACTGATTATTTATTTCTAAGATCTTTTTCATCCATCTATTTTCCCTTACATTTTTTTCATTTTCAATTATTTACACATTATTTTTTTAGATTTTTTCCTTTCTATTATTTTTATATTATTTGAGATTTTTCTTGCATAAAACCTATTTCGTTTTTGCATTGGATACTTTATGACATACTTAATATTTATTTATATATATATATTAATGATTTTTCCATATTAAAATTACTGTATTTTTTCTCATAATTATTTTAAATTGTAATTTTCCCCCTTCTTCTTATCAAAATTATTTTTTAATTTATTTTTAAAATGATACAGATATATAAGGGCGATGAACTTCTCAAGGGTCAAACTTATTCCGAAGAGGTTTACATCAAGAACTTATAATTTATGATGTATAAACTTGGAAATGGTAAAAAAAATATAAAGAAAAATTAAATACATAGTTAAAAGGGAGTATGGAGCTTGATATTTTGCATTGGCACTTTGTGGTTTTCTTTACATTTAATTACTTTTTAATGATTACCCCTATTAAGATCACGGTATTTTTATCACATGAATTGTTTTAGATTGTGATATTCATTCTTATATATATATTTTCCCACAAATCTAGTAATGATCAAAAGTAATTGATTTATATCTATTAATTTTTATAGTTCAGGTAATTCCATAATATTTTTTATTTACAGTTTAATTAACTTCAAACAATTTTAAACATTTGAAATAAAAAATCGATAATTAAATAATTTATATATTTAACAATCATGATATTAGTCAATTTGTAAAATAATAACCATGTGCATTGTTCGGGATTTAGGAGTAGCTTATTATAATTAAAGGAACCAAAATCCCCTACAACAGACATAAATGTTGGTGGCGCCGATTGCCACTAATCACATTAGGTTTTGTTTGGATAAGATTTTGAAAAAATTCTGAATTTGATCATCAAAAAATTGTAAATTTGCTAAAATAAGTAACAAAAGAATTTAAAAGGCCAAAATCTCCACCGGGAGGAAATATTAATTGATTGATATATATATTATATATATATATATATATATGCAAAAAACCCATCGAGCCCATGACACTTTGATTTGTCCACATAATAGTTTTGAAACTTTTTTTTACTGCAAAATTATTCGAGTTAACTTGACATTGTGTTTTGTTTGTCAAACTCTATAGACGAATCCATATTGACCGATTTAGCAATTGACTCCTGAGTTACGTTATAAAACTTATCAAAATATATTATTTTTTTAGATTAATTAAATTAATATTTTTAAGTAATATAAATCATATATTTGTCAATTTGAAGAGTTAACAGAATAATGTATACTAATGTTATATAACATTTTATTTATATTAAGAAATTTAATATAAATGACTCCAAGTTGGTGTGGAGTCATCTTTATTTTATGGCATGTGCAAGGAATAAGGCTTTTTCATTAGCCTATTACAAGTCACCAATAATATTCACAACCGATGTAGGATAAACCCAACAATCTCCCTTTCACATCTCAGGCGACCCCGAAACTATCATCATCCAACAATCTCCATTTCATTAGATAAAACCTATCTACATATCATCACCTGATAAACTCCTCTCACTGAACACTAAAGTCTACTTGGCTCTAATACCATTGTTGGCTCCTGTCAGCACCTAAAGCAACTTCTAATAACCAAAGGAAACTTGCAATAGGTATCACAGATCTCTCTTAATCCAAAAGTTAGCTCAATGAATAAGATTTCTTATTAGCCTATGTACAAGTCACCAATAATATTCATGACCGATGTAGGATAAACCCAACATTAAATAATTAAGATGTTATATAGCCTTGATATTGTTAGGGCAAATTGAACTACCAAATAAGTCATCATGTGCCTCTATTACTCCAAAGACTAGTTTGAAAAGTGTCCCATAGTTTATATCCAATACATCGGCCTGCTCTAATGTCGATAATCCAATGAATCTTTCCCTCTCGATCCCATGCTAGTTTAAGAATTTTTAACAACTCTGATATTAATTATCTAGCTAAAATATATATTTTCCCAATAAACCATCGTGAGCCTCTTTTACTTCAATAATTGGCTCAAAAAATAAGATTTTTTATTTGAAAATTTATATCTAAGTCATTAGCCTTGGCCAAAACTATGGGACAAACTCAACTAACATTTGTTAGTTTTACCATAACTTTTTTAGGTTCTTTCGAAACTACCGGCCGAATAAAGGTACCTTCAATGTAAATCTCGCAACATTGTCTATGGTTGTGCTTAGAGATAAAAGTGTTGCAGGATCCACAAGTTTCTATATATATATAGTGGTCCAATATGACCTATATATGTCATAGTTTATAAACGCAAACTAAGACACTCAGTAAGCTATTGAATGGTGATGACTCCGAAGTCATCTCCATGATGACTATGAGTCATTTATTTCAACTTTTCAATCCAACAAGGAGAAAAATATATTAAATGAGGAGATATCTATTGGACACTTGAAATAAACAAATATATGACTTATGCTACTTCAAACTATTGGTTTAACCGAACTCAATAGAAAATAATATGTTTTCAAAACTATTTTACTTGACTTAGAGAGACTTGTAGAATCAATCATAAAATCTATCAATCAAAAATAATTTATGGTGTTCGACTCAGGAAGGCATATAGAGTTGACTCATGGAATTTTTAGAGTCGGAAATAAATTTTAAAAGTATGATCCATGTAATATTCTTAAATGTATAAAATCTACAAAAGTTAAAAAGGCTTTGTGTGAAAAATTTGATGAAATGTAGTAAAGTGTGAGATTCCTTAACTTAGTCTCATATCTAATACTTACTAGGGTAAGATCCTGTTTATAAGTGGTAATGACGAGATCTTCAAATTTAGTTAATCATTTTTGAAGAGATGAATAAGTCCATTAGATTGTATTGTGGGTTGGGTCATTATAGATGATATCAAAGCAACCTAGTTTCGTGTTAGATGATGGACTGGTCTAAGGATGTTAGCTACGCTACTGGTCACGGGCCAAATAAGTCACCTAGGCTAAGGCTAGCAACAAGCCAAGTGTAGAAATTTTGAGGACGAAATTTTCTAAGGTGGATGGATAATCAGATCTTTCAACTTAGTCCTATATCCAATACTTATTGGGGTAAGATCTTATATATAATTGGGAATGGACTATAGATCTTCAGCTCTAGTTAACTACTTTTGAAAAGATGACTAAGCTCATTAGTTTGTAATTTAGGTTGGGTCGCTATACAAGGAAAGATGAATATCCATGGATCCTTCAACTTTGGAGGTAACTTCCTTTGCAGCACTACACGCTTCATTTAGTATCATTGTTTCAAACTCCTCCAGCCTCCTTTTTGGACAAAAACTGTTTCAAGAACTTTTTATAGCTGGACATTTGCTCCAATGTGTTAGGAAATAGTATGTTGATGCTTAACCTTTTGAAAATGTTTAGAAAGTCTTTGATTTCTAGTTCATCATGCTCATTTGTTGCCTCTGTGGATAAGGAAACTTTGGAACATACCTTGTTCATTTGGGTTGAGGAATTGAATTTTTGCACCACCACCCATCCATCTTCATTTTCTTCTTCCATGCCTAGCCTTCATTTTTCCTTAGTTGCATCCGGCTTTTGATTCTTGTCAAGGTCAGACAGTTTCCTTCCACTTCCTAATTCAACTATCTTACAATCCTTAATCTCTTCCATTCTTGATTTTTGTGTCACTTAGGAGCCTACCAAGTGAGTGATTGTTCAAAGCACTTGCCAACTCTCCTATCTGGTTCTCCAAGTTCCTGATGGAAGCTTATTGGGTTTGAATAAACTACATAAATATTTCTTCCATTGACATCTTCTTTTCAATAGGTGGTTGCATCCTATTTTGTGCTTGGGCTTGAATGCCTCATGGGGCTTGAATGCCTCATGGGGCTTAAAAGCCTCGTGGTGCTTGGCTTGAGTTTGAGGTTTCTAACCACCAACATGATTTCCTCCCCATCCAAAATTTCGATGGTTTCTCCAACCTCAATTATAGGTGTTTGGATTAAAGGTTATTCTAATTTCTGTTGCAATTGTTTATGAAGTTGGTTGTCTCTATTTGCAATAGACATTTCTCCCATGAATATTATTTCCACAAAAATCACAGAACAATACTTGTGCTACTATGATATTGGCTTGAGTCTTGTTGTCAAGGTTCTGCATCTGTTTGCTCAATGCCACCATCTATTCTGATAGGGCATTTAAAGCATCCATTTGTATCACTCTGACACTCTTTATCTTGTTATCCTATCATATATCATTTGATGGTGATTGAATTCTAGCTTCTACATTAAATCATAAGCTTCATCATAGCTTTTTTCATGATGGAACCTCTTGCTGCAACATCAACCCATTGTAAAATGTTTGGATCTAAATTCATGGTTGAATCCCATGATAAGGACACTACTTTAGTAAGTTCTTAAACTTCTTGCATGTATAATAGAAGGATTCATTTTCCATTTGAACAAAAGAACTAATATCATTTTTGAACTATACTATTCGGGAAGGTGGGAAATATTTCAACATGAACTTTCTTGTCATTTCCTCCCAATTAGTGATAGAGGTGGGTGCCAATGAATTGAACCATAATCTGGCTACTCCACTTAAAGAAAATGGAAATAATCTTAGTCCGATTGCATCTACAGACACTGGGTGTTGCTTGTATGAGTCACAAATTAGTACAAAGTTTAGCAGGTGCATGTGGGGATCTTCGTTGGGCAGTCCATTGAACTTTACAGCTAATTGCAGCATTTGAAACATCACAAGTTTTAGCTGAAAGTTGTTAATCAAAATCTGTGGTCTTACAATACTGAGGTTAAAATCTTCCAATTATGGTAGAGCCAATTCTGCTAATGATTTGTTGTTGTCATTCTTCACCTGATTCTGATGCACTGGCCTCACTTGATTACCCATGTTCAGGTTTACAATGGTTTGCTCCATAAAGTTTTGTTCCACCAACTTCTAATCTTTTAGTTTGTAAAAGTTTGATCTCAGAAGTTATGATTCCCAAAATTTTTCTGGTCAAAGTTCTAAGCCATGGCTTGCCTTCGCTCCCATCTGATCCTAAGGCAAGTCCTTTCTATTTCTAGGTCGAAAGAAAATAATCCTTCTGAATGGTTCCCCTACATACACTACTAGAAAACGTAAACTACATAAGTTTAAAAAAATAACTATCAACAAAGATAGAAGCACAACAAATCCCAAGCAATGGCGCCAAAAACTTGTGTTATTTCAATGCATCGCGTAAGTGTAAGCATCATATAAGTAATAAAGTGATGAGGGGTATTGTTCTTACAAGGATTTGATGTTGAAATACTATTTTTTATAACAAGATTTGTTAAACTTAGTGGATTAATTTTAGAGAGTATGATATAGTGAAGATCTACACTAAACTATTAAGATGAGCAAGGGCATGAAACTAATGCATAACTTAGAAATCAAAGCAAGGGCATAAAAATAAAAAATGACAGCCAAAGTTATCACAAGTTCTCTTAATGAAAATGAATCTAGGATGGATAAGTTCACTTAGTTAATAGGTAACATAACTTGTTGTATTAATCAAGTTACACATAATTGCAGTTGATATCCGCGGGTCGTTACAGTCTATCTCCCTATAGGTAGCTCCTATCAACTCAGCTCAGGTTATCCAACCATGTGTGTCTTATCCGGAGGGTTCGGGATCATAGTGGTGACATGTACTATGGAAAGAAAATATTGAGTCCACACTAGTCCTCTTGGAATCTGGAGTAACTGTTCCATAAGTGATGATTGATTCTCAATAGCAATCACTGATCTAGCCTTGGTAGGTCAGTGAAATCCAGTCAACTCTCGAAATCCATGGTCAAATGTAATCTTTCTCCTTTTCGGTGCTTTCTTGTCTCTTTTTGTCGAAGAGTAGCCAACAATACTCTTTGGACAGACATACACTAGTGGAAGAGGGGGAGGCGGTGAAGTGTCCAGGGGACTATAGATCCACCTCATTACTCATCCTCATCCACTGTTATCTCCTGGAAGTGGTCCATCTCAGCTCATCTGTGCAAACTCTCATCTATGCTCCAAGTACCTCAGTGGCTCCACTATCATAACCACATCCTTCATCCACGGGGATTTGTCTGAAGGTTCAAGTTCTCCAAAGTAGACCTTGGACTATGCCTAACTAATTTGTTTAAGGCACTCGATGGTCCATGTTCATGTATCACATAACTATGTGAATATCTTCATACTATGAGCTCCCCACTGGTGTCATCTCTTATGACTCTGTCTCACAATGTGGACCATGCCCCAAAGAAGGAGTAATGTGGTGACATGCAAAAGACAGGTAAGTGCCACAATGTGGTTGCCAAAGATCTAGGTACTCCCGGTCACCATCAAACTCAACCTTAGCTAACTTAGCATGTGGGCACTCTTATGTCATCCAAATCATTGGCACGGTAAAAACAAAGGCGTGTCTCAGAGCTTATCCTGACATTCCAGTGAGATCCATGCTGGCATCTACTGAAATCATGATCTCATATCCATCTCACAATTTTTATTAATACTGAAACATGCAATGCTATGGTTTGACTAAGCAAAAATCTGAAATATAAAGGAAATACTTGTTGGCTTAGCTAAGGACAACTCCACACACTTGGCTCAAAACAAAAGTCTTCCATCTCAATTGACCAAGACATTGCTCTGATGCCAAACTTGTAACACCCCGATTTTGGTTCACCTTAAAACCAAATCAGAAATGTTACGATCGAGTCAAGTCATGTTTAAAGTTGTTGGTTGGTAAGACTCGATCAATAAAATAGATCGAAACAATCTTCTTGGTGTTATGAGAATGGAGAATATTGTTAAATATGCGTCAAAATACATCCAATATAAGTAAAAACAAGAAAAGAAATAAATGCTCTGAGCTCAAGTGTGTGTAACGTTTATCTGTTCTTCCACCAAAGTCAACTCAGGATTTGCAAAACCTACTTATATTATATGAAAAACGTTAGTAACGAGTGTTACTGGTCCAAAAAACAGCTAATATAATCTTGCAAATGGGTATTCCATTACCCACGAAAACTTATAAAACTTCAAGATTGCCTCACACTAGGTGGTAACCAAATATACGTAAGCAAGTGCCAGCTTGATTGCATGACTAATGTTCATATTTATACATACAATGCTTACGCCCTCGCATCTTCAATATTTCACCTACCACGGTACTCGAGTGGCAAAATATATAGTCAAGTTAGTGCCACAAATTTCTGAAATGTGTTGTATTACACAATAGCCTCATATATGTCACTACCTCAGGGTTTGAAGGAGTATTAGTGTGATTCATATATATCTCTATACCGCTCACTCTCTTATTCAAGAAATCTATGAAAATGTGCGTACTCATATAATAGGCTTAGGAAAGAGGCTTGTATCATATATTTCTAGAGCTTCAGTTTGAAAACCAACAAGGGATCTCATCCTCCTAGTTTTATTAAACGTGTATAAAACACAACTAAATGGCTCAACATCGGAGGGATCCGATAATACACCGACAATGTCGTCCTACATTCAAAACACGATTAAACTCTACACACAGGGAGTCAAGTGGAGAAAGAGAGTCTTACGGACCTGTGGTCCATCTCCAAGAGTATTTGCACATCTATGATGAGTTTGGACTCTGAAACCTATATCAAAACCTAATACTAAGTAAAATACTGACATCTCTATATGATGCATGCTCGTGCTGTGTGGTCATATCATCAATACATCTTAAGAAAGAAAACATTGCTAACAAACCTATAACTAAGCATGTGGCACAAAAATTGAGACATGATAATAATAAATAATAAATAAATAAATAAATAAATAAATAACTTAAGAAATGTACTCATAGATAATTAGATAAATAATAAATACATAAACATGAACAATACCCTAATAATAAAATAATAATATAATTATACTCTATAAATAAACGGGTAAACATAAGTAATTACCAACATATACTTGTGTTAATAAACATATAAATAAATAAATATAATATAATAATTCAATAAATAAATAATCAAACAATAGCTAAACTCATTAATCATAAATAATAATAATATCAACCTTATCTAATACGGAATACGTAATTAAATACAAATAAATAATGACATACACAAAAACAAACAAATAGATAAATAAATAAATACACACACACACAATTTAGTAAATATAAATAAGACTAATTTAATAAGTAAATATATCATTAATAATAATAAGCATTCATTTAAACATGCATTATAATCAATTAATACAGGAATAATACTAAATGAATAAGAATAAATAAATAAATAAAACAATAATTAGAGAAAAATAATTATAACACCCAAACATGCTAAATCATGTGAATATGCATCTAAACTAATATAGATGTTCTCAAATTACCAAAAATAGTGTAAGAACGGACAAAAACGGTCCAAAAATAATGTGAACTGGACCGAACCGAGCTGAACCAGACCAAACCAAACGAAACCAACTCAGTCTAGGTTAACTAGAAAATAGCCTAGGTTGACTGGGTAGACATGAGCTGGAATGGTGGACTCGGACATGGGTTGGCGAGTTGGTGAGAAAGATCAGGCAGGTGGACGCTGATGCAAATACGAACACTGGTAGGCAAACATTGGATGCTACACAGGCAAACGGGCCGAACGGAGGGCAAAAGTGTCTGTCACTTGAAAAAGCCCAAAACGGCACAGCTGGGCTCGCTACTAGTCCAGATCAATGGCCCATGCGACGAGGAGCATGATAGTGGTGATGATCAGCGGAGTCTGACCACTGGTCAACCGAAAAAAGACAAGAAAGAAGGCAAAATCACCATAGGTACGGTGGCACCGCCGGCGGCAATTGTGGCCGTGGTGGTGGTTGTGGGTGGCCTCAAAATATAGATCTAAGTAAGATGAAGTAGTGACAGTGGTCAGCTTCACCAGAGGACACTCGCTGGCGCCAAAAAGTAGCCCAAAAGGGTGGCAGCGATAGTGGAAAGGCGGCGGAGCCGTTGGTGATGGTTGATACAGACTGATAGTCAGTCACGAGATGGACACGACTGTACCAGTGGCTAGTGGAGGGCCGAGGTCTCACCGGCGGTGAGCCAAAGTGTCCGTGGCTTTAATGTGAAAACCATCCAAAATCATGGGAATCTTTGGAAATAATTGGGTGAAGCTAGGGCTGAGTGTACGGCTCAAATCTTGCATCGTGGCATGATCTAGACGTTTGACAACTCATGGCCCATATGGGTATATGTAATATATATATATGGATGGAAAGCTCGGATCGAGGCCATCCAAAGTCAAAACTGACTTGAGTCCTAAAAGTAACTTTGTAGGCGGGAATTGAGGCAAGAAGGCTAAATTGGCCCATAGGGGCACAATCGAGTGATCTAAAATTCCTATGCTGCATACAAATGAAATAGTCATAAAATCCCAACCAGATGCTCAACGCTGCAACGACATAGATCTAGGCCTAACATCCTAGCTAAGTCATAAAAATCATATGTATACCTCATGTATACACTAATAACTCATGCTCTATTGTATCAAAACCAAAACTATCATATGCATGTCATGCATACTCAACCTCCAAAATATGCACAAATGGCCATCTGGGCCTCATATTCATATTCTTAATATTGTTTTCGTTCGACCTCGCCCGGACTGATTTGAGACTGGCCCGATCAAGGCAAAACTAAAATCTGGTAAAACCCTAACCTGAAAATGGGGTTTTACAACCTCTCCTCCTTACAACCTATCCTCAAAATTTCTCACATCAACTACGATCAAAGGACTGGACTAAAGATGTCATCTTGTTAGTAAACTGGTAGCTCTCCCTCAAAAGCTAGCTGCACACAACCCAAACGGACCAACATGATGCTAGAATTGTGAACACTGACAAAGATCTCCAACTACTTAATAATCTGGCTGGCCAGACTACACGTGATTGAATTATTTGGCGAAACATGTCATTCATACAGGAATCATCTGTCTTGACTGCCCATGTATATTCAAATTATCTCACTGAACTAACCATGCATACTTGAATCATCTTGTTAGACTGACCATGTATGCTCAAATCATCTCGTTGTACTATCTCCTAGGATCACTGCAACGTATGGGGACTAAAATGCAATGACCTCATTGGGAAAATTCTAAGCTCATCCCTAAGGGTCTACTAGGTAGTCAAGCATGTACTCTAAAGTACTAATATGAGCTACATTAGGAAAAGTATATCGATGTGAGGTATGCGACCTTACGTCTACCCATGTTTCCCTGATCCTCATCAATGCAATAGGTCAACTATGAGTACCCAGGGCACTCTTCTCCAGGTCCTACAACTATACTAGGGTGTCCTGCAAGTCCAACTAGCATATGGCGGACTCTAGTACCAAGTAACTGTATATCCTAATGGGTGTATAGTTGACTATCGCCAGTCTAAGTCAAACACTCAGGTGCCCCTGTAAGAGGAACTGGATCTCTCATAGGGTCCTAGCCAACTCGGTCTTGAGTCAAGTATCTTACTTTGTTCCATAATGGAACAAGGACATCTGCTATGACTCTACTACGAGGTATGGCTATCGTAACTATCTATACAACCACTAACTATTGCTAAAGGGGGCTCTGTACTACGTGGTATGGCTATCATAACTATCTGGTCTGTGGCATGTACATTAGTCAATGTCTACTCATCCCAACCATGTGGAAAATACATAGTAGAACTGATATATCTAGAAGGGTGAGTGTGAAAATACTCGGGTAGAGGCTCAGCTCTATATGACATCTCTGGTCACATAACAAGTAAATGGACTTTTCGCGAAAAATTGGTCACAATGTTCTACGAGTCTAACTATGAAGTGTCCCATCCTCACATAGTCTGATATTGGGGGTGCTGGGAGAGTACACAAAGCTGAGAAAGTCCTACTAGGTATGTAATGAGGGTCTCCATCTGAGTCATAAGGGTAATGGAAAAAAACTATGTATAGGATACTGAGTGGTTAAACATATGGGTAGGTCAATGGACATGTCTCGAAGATCATCATGATTAGACTCCGTCATAGGTACCCAACCTATAGAACAACCAATCAATGACGAGCCTAAGAGATAGCTCCTAAGTAGTTCTAATTGAATTTGGATGAGTGTGCCCTTACGCGCTAAGCTTCATAGTAAAATTCCACTGTTGGTGGCCCAGGGGCCAATCAATGGGAATAAGGCCCATTAAGCTTTGCCCTAAGGTATTCAAACAGTGTTTTTGGGTTGGACACCAATATTGTAATGGTTCATTCATGGCTTAGAGGATTCCATTTGGGCATTGGTCAACGGGCCAAGTTAGATAACATATAGACTGAGCTCAGTAATAGTTCAGCCTAATTTACTTTGTAAATGGGCCTAAGTAGATTTTACAAATTGGGTCACTAAATGGGTTGTTTCTGAAGCTATCTAGACCCTAACAAATTTGAAATTCACAAATAAAATTTAAAACCAACCCAAATGACACCAAAATGGTCACAATGCTAATGAGACATAGGGTAACATTTGGACAAAGATTCACTCGAATCCAACATCATTAACCTATTTTAAGGCAATTTACAATTGGAGTGAAAAAACTAGGGTTCACCCTGCATCTTTACACTATTGGGGTAGACACCTCCAAAACTAGATAATATTTGCCCATTCCAAAAATTTATATCTTTCAATTAGACAATTATTGGAGAATCATATATTTTTACTAGATTTTATTAGCTTAAAATTGGTGGCTTAAAGTATAACACACTCACCGATCATCCTCACACACAAAAAGCATGACAAACACAAGGTGTACTTTGGGGTGATGTTCATAATTATTTAGAGGTTTTATTAAGCTTAAAATTTTACCATGAACTCCTAAAAGCACCATGAACAAAATGGAATTCTTTGAATAAATAGATCCTTCAAGGTTAGAGAGTAAACATTGGAGAAATCGGTGCTTTTGTCACTGTAATAGTAAAAGGTGCCACCTTTCCTCATTGTTTGCCCTCATGAATGCAAATTATATGGCATGTAAGGTAAAGCACCCAACACCAAATTTGTATATCTACATGTTATGAGTGCAACAAAATAAGAACCGTGCAAATGTAACATCAGAATGCAAAGATATGATTTTTATATCAAAATGGTGTAGATCAATATAAAATGCATATCTATTTATAAAATGCATATCTATTTATTTACATGTCCAAATACGATACATGAGTACTCAAAATGCTACTAAAAAATGAAATCACGTAAAACTACAAATAATATATATCAAACAATCAGTAATAGAGGCAGCACAAACCTAAAACTAGCAAGGGAAGACCAAGGGGAGGTCTTTTGAGCATCCAACCAAAAAACCTACCACCCTAGGGGGCTAGAAAAATGGAGGAGAGTGCCTACAGCTCAAAGGAGGAAGAAGAAGGCCAAGGAGAGCAAAAAGAGGTTGTTGAAGTTGAGGCAGGAAGGGGAAATAGTGAAGAGGTGAGGGAAGGGATGATTTATAAAAAAAGGGGTGGTTGGATTGGTGATGTCATAGGTATGAGTGTCATATCTAAATCGGTATAGAGGATTAGATATGGATGTATAGGTTGGGTTAGTTAAAGAGGTAAGAGTTGGGTTAGCCCAAAACCCAAACCTTAGAATTTTTAACTTAAAGCAATCGGGCCACCCTCAGGAATTAACTGCAAATCCCAAAGTGGGGTTAGAACGATCCAAAAGGGTTAACAAACACACGGCAAACACACAAAAGACACGTGGATACGGTCCTAGCATCTAAATATATACAACTAGCCTAGACCAAACATATAAAAAGACGAGTGTGTATTATCCAAACAAGCATATCGAGCATTGAAGGAGACTAAGGCCGGGCAAATATACACCATACTATTCACAAACCATGGCAAGAAAGGTCTAACCATACTAACCCAATTCAGATAACAACCAACCTGACAATAAAACCCTTATGCAGACAGCCCAAGTTTTACATTGGGTCACAGGCCCATTAGGACTCTCAAATTTATTGTTACACTCCATCACTGTTTGATTTATAAATCATAGGATGCGTTAAGTGGTTGCTGATATATTTTACTTCCATAATTACTAACCCTCAAGGATGAGATCTCTCATGTTTTTTTCGAACTTAGCACCACCTCACGTTACCTTCGCGCCTTTCTTATATGATCCCCACCCTAACCCTATATATAGTTTTATCTAGTTTTATTGAGTTTTTAGTGAGCCAAGAGTTGGTGAACTTGACCTTGTGTATACCGTGAGCGGGTGCATATGCAGGTCATAGTGGGCTTCGGATTAGTGAAAGGTATGTTCCATTGCAAAGGGATCCCAACATTTCTATATCTTAAACTTCCTCGAACCCAAAAAGACATGGAGTAGACAGGTACTTTTGTGTACAATGCATGTCTAGACTTGTTGTATCAGAAGGTACTCGGCCTTTGTGCTCTTAGTCAGGCGGTATATGAAGGTTTAGAAAGGGGGCTTAAGATATGTGCTTTTTCTTGAGAGTGGGACCTGTTCTTGTCAAGAGAGGTAATTGTTGAGAGTAGCAAAAGTCTATTTTAGGATGCTATCGAGTCTGCTACTTGATGGCTCCTCAGTAGATGCCCTTTCAGTATTCCCATGGAAATTATATATGGTTTTCCTTCCTTGTGGAAATCAGATTTCATTTGTCAGTTTGTACTAGTTATTTTTCAAACTGGTGACACTCGTTGATGTGTTTTCCTATTATATATTTAGGTTTTATGTTCCTGTTTGTTGGGTCAGCTTTGGTGGAAGGATACATAGTTGGTACACAAACTTGTGCTTAGTGCACCGTTGTTTTCTTTCGTACTTTTGTTTGTGCTTCATGCATATTTGTGTATATATTTGATGTATCATGATGTTACCGGCTTTTGTAGTAGTAGATCAGACATGACACCAAGTCTCGATGAGACATTCAAATTTCAGGTTTATCAGTTATTTTGATATTCTTACTCCCTTATTTTATTTATTTATATTTTATTTTTGCTACGTATTGGGTGTTCTCAGGCCATGACATTGCACATAGCTCTTTATTAGGTTGTAGCACACAGCCATTTATCCTTCTTGTTGAGTGTTGGCTGCACATTTAATGGTGTTTTCCTTTCTCGAAATTCCAAGAGAGTTGTTTCGGTTCATTTCTTATTCGAGTTTTACAAATTAATTGATTTATACATGACTTGAAACGACCCGCCCGTTCCGAGCCATGAGCCAAGTGTTACTATATGAAACTAAGAGTCTCATAAATTAATTTCCTATTAATTTTCAAGATTTTTAATAATTCCACAACAATAAATTTAATATATAATTGCTCGAAATTATCTAAGTCCCATGAACAGAACCAAAATCCCACTACCATGCAAACAATCTCGAGAAAAGAATAGTCCAATAATAGAGTCGTCCAGCTGTCCCAACTCTACCCATCCTTCCATGCTCGTACCTGCGGAGATAATTCCGCGTTAGTGATAAAAATACTAAGTCGTATAATTAAATAAAACAAGTCCATAAACTCCCTATTATTATCTATAATAATGGCTATTGTGACCATTCTAACATGTCCATTTATTAGCTGATGGTTCAGTCCACCATGTCCATCTATTGGCTGATGGGTCAAACCATCATGTCAATTATCGGCTGGCGAGTACAATCCACCATGTCTGTTATCGGCTGGTGAGTCCAATCCACTATGTCCGTTATCGGCTGGTGAGTCCAATATATCATGTCCATTATCGGCTGGTGAGTCGAATCCACCATGTCCATTAGTTGGCTGATAGGTCGTCCACCATGTCCATCTATCGGCTAATGGGCCAGTCCATCATGTCCGTAATTGGCTGACGAGTACAATCCGCCATGTCCAATTTATTGGCTAATGGGTCAGTCCATCATATCCATTACCGGCTGGCGAGTCCAATCCACCATGTCCGTAATTTGCTAACTAGTCCAATCCACCATGTCCAATTTATTGGCTGATGGGTCAATTCATCATGCCCATTATTGCCTGGCGAGTCCAATCCACCATGTCCGTTATCGGTTGGTGAGTCCAATCCACCATGTCTGTTAGTTGGCTGATGGATCAGTCCACCATGTCCATCTATTGGATAATGGGTTAGTCCACCATGTCCGTAATTGGCTGGCGTGTCCAATCCACCATGTCCAATTTATTGCCTAATGGGTCAGTCCAACATGTCCATTACAAGCTGGCGAGTCCAATCCGCCATGTCCGTTTATCGGCTGGTGAGTCCAATCCACCATGTCTGTAATTGGCTAGCAAGTCCAATCCGCCATGTCTAATTTGTTGCCTCATGGGTCAGTCCATCATGTCCGTTATCGGCTAGCGAGTCCAATCTGCCATGTCCATTATCGGCTGGTGAGTCCAATCCACCATGTCCGTTATTGGCTGGTGAGTCCAATCCACCATGTCCATTAGTTGGCTAATGGGTCAGTCCACCATGTCCGTAATTAGTTGGTGAGTCCAATCCACTATGTCCAATTTATTGGCGATGGGTCAGTCCATCATGTCCATTACTGGCTTGCAAGTCCAATCCGCCATGTCCAATTTATTGGCTGATGGGTCAGTCCATCATGTCCATTACCGACTGGCGAGTCCAATCCGCCATGTCCGTTATCGGCTAGTGAATCCAATCCACCATGTCCGTAATTGGCTGGCGAGTCCAATCCGCCATATCTAATTTATTGGTTGATGGGTCAGTCCATCATGTCCATTACCGGCTGGCGAGTCCAATCTGCCATGTTCGTTATTGACTGGTGAGTCTAATCCACCATGTCTGTAATTGGCTAGCGAGTCCAATCTGCCATGTCAAATTTATTGGCTAATGGGTCAGTCCATCATGTCCATTATCAGCTGGCGAGTCCAATCTGCCATGTTTGTTATTGACTGGTGAGTCTAATCCACCATGTCCGTAATTGGCTGGCGAGTCCAATCCGCCATAGCCAATTTATTGGCTGATGGGTCAGTCCATCATGTCCATTATCGGCTAGCGAGTCCAATCTGCCATGTCTGTTATCGGCTAGTAAGTTCAATCCACCATATCCGTTATCAGCTGGTGAGTCCAATCCACCATATCCATTAGGTGGCTAATGGGTCAGTCCACCATGTCCATCTATTGGCTAATGGGTCAGTCCACCATGTCCGTAATTGGCTGGCAAATCCAATCCGCCATGTCCAATTTATTGGCTGATCGGTCAGTCCATCATGTCCATTACTGGCTGGCGAGTCGAATCTGCCATGACCGTTATTGACTGGTGAGTCTAATCCACCATGTCCGTAATTGGCTGGCGAGTCCAATCCGCCATGTCAAATTTATTGGCTGATGGGTCAATCCATCATGTCCATTACCGGCTGGCGAGTCCAATCCGCCATGTCCGTTATTGGCTAGTGAGTCCAATCCACCATGTCCGTAATTAGCTGGAGTCCAATCCGCCATGTCCAATTTATTGGCTAATGGGTCAGTCCATCATGTCTATTACAAGCTTGTGAATCCAAGCCGCCATGTCTGTTATCGGCTAGTGAATCCAATCCACCATGTCTATTAGTTGGCTGATGGGTCAGTCCACCATGTCTATCTATTGGCTGATGGGTTAGTCCACCATGTTTGTAATTGGCTAGCGAGTCCAATCCGCCATGTCTAATTTATTAGCTGATGGGTCAGTCCACCATATCCATTACCGGCTGGCGAGTCCAATCTGCCATGTCCATTATTGGATTATGAAGGGCATAGCCCGTGTCAGACTGAGTCAATTGCTTGACCTCGGTTACACTTGGTGCATGGTGGTCAAATCTGGGTTCAGGCTGACCAGGGAAAATACAACATTTTAAATAATTATACGGACAATACAACATTTTAAATAATTATACGGACCTAAAAATTTGGTGAAGAACCTGCAATAGAACTCTCCATAAATGTGTGTGGAATTCAAGAAGTCTCCATTATATTTAACAATATCTAGAGGATGTTTTATTTAACAATAGAGGATGTTTTATTTAACAATAGAACTCTCCATTATATAGAATAATATGTGTGGAATTCAAGAAGTCATTATATTAAATTTTATTAATATGTGTGGAATTTAAAAAGTCATTATATTAAATTTTATAGAAAAGAACGTAATCACTCATTGCTATATCATTTGTGTTAATGAAAAGTCAAAAATTTACTATTAAGTGAATACGAATGGATTTTAAATGATATTGATTCTTAAGAATTTATTTAATTAAATATTATATATGGTTCATTTTAAGATATATAAAACCCTAAATAAAATAACCTAATTATTTTTTCTGGGGTTTTACAATCTCCTCAATTTAGGAATTTTCATCCTCGAAAATATAATAAGGAGAAAAATTGGGGTTTTACAATCTCCCCAGCTTAGGAATTTTCATCCTCGAAAATATAATAAAGAGAAAAATTGGGGTTTTACATGACCCATTTTGATTGTATAAGTTCTAATCCTGTTCTTAAGTGAACCGAAATCGAGGTGTGACAGAGACCACTTGGTGATTAGGTATGATATTAGTCCTATGAGATGTGTGTTTATATAAAAGAGTACCCTTTTTAGAAAGGGTGCTCTCATAGAAAAGATGCCTTCCTTGCCTTTTAATAATTTTTTAAAAAGATTATATCTAAAGCGTTATACTATTTTTTATAAAAATATTTTCCTATAAATTTTATATTTTCGAAAAGTTTCCCTTTAAATCTTTATATCATTTTAAGAATCACATTTAAATTTATTATAATATAGTAAATGTGACTTGATATTTTTTCACATCCAATTTTTTGCACTTTTAAACGTTCATTTTTTTATGCCTTGACATTTATTTTCTTAAAAATCTAGACAAATTTTTTCACTGTGTGGGACTAAATTTTTAGCTATTTTAATAAAACATCCAAAGTTGCTATTTTAATAAAACATCCAAAGTTGGCTACGAGGGTAGCTTTCATGGTCCAAATGACCAGGTTGACTGTTTCCCCAATGTTTACTCCCTAATGTGATATCCTTTTGTATCATTGTAGTTGTTTATGTTGGATTTTCTATGAAAAATACTCAGCCTAATCTATCCACTTAAAGGTCATGAACAACGCCATTAATGTTGTGTTGTGCATGCTATGATATATGCATGATTTGCCATAATCTGAGGTTGCACTCCATCATGAGCAACCGAAATGATGTTAATAAAATTTATAAAAATTCTATGATGACTCCCTAATTGTCTACAAGAAATTTCTTAATTTTTAAATTATGTAAAAATCATTTAAGTTGTTAATTTGGTCAGTATCCTTGGAAGTGCACGAATGGATTCTAGTTGTAAAATGCAAAAGCCTAGTCAAATGGTGATGGATGTTATTCATCCCACATCTTAAGATATATCCCAGTATCATCAAATCCAAATTTGGGAGTAAATGGATTAGTTGTTCACGAGTTAGGATTTTCCCAAGCTTAATAGGTTCACTCAACTTCAGAAATGACCTAGCCAAGACCTTTCTTAATTGAGTCCACTCGAACCTAACAACTTGGAGTTTGGGCTTGAAATTTTTCTGGGCTAAAGCACATGGTGTTAGCTAACTACACGTACTAGCTCTAGACCATTTGAGGTCTCCAAGCCCATGAAGGACCCTTAGCAAAATAAGTATGCAGCCGATAAACAGTGTTCCCAACACCTTAGGCCCAACCTGGGTGGGCTTCGTTTACCATGTTCGCCCATGATCTAGCCCTTGGTGAAAATTACACATAAGTCTTAGAGTGTTAGGGCTTAATGGTCTAAATTTCAGCCCATTTGGACACCATTTAGTCCTTCCAAAAAATTGACCAATTAAGTCCATTTGATAAAACCCTAGATATGAGATGTCTTACTAAGGGTACATGAAACCCTCAACCATAATTAAGGGGTACCTAATAAGGTTTAACAAACTATTAAGCTAGTAATTAAGTTAGTAGAATGTCTTATGTGTATGTGCCTTGCCTCATTTTGTGTTCCAAGGTGATCCATGTTTGATTTGGGTTCCATCTCCTTACAAGGTTTTACGGAGTGAGCTAAGTTAGGACGAGGGGCTCAACTCACCCAGGTCTTTAGCACTCTTTTATGTCTTCTACTACGTGACTCCCTGAGAGAGTATTTAACTAAGTTTTAAATAATAGGATATCGTCGTCGGCGTTTCATCGGATCCTTCTGATGTTGGGTCATTTAGCAGAGTTTTCCATTATGTTGAGTAATATAAAAAAATGAGACCCCTTGTTGCTTTTCGAATTGAAGATTGAGAAACGTATGATATAAGCCCTCCCTAAGGCTATTATTTAAGAACACATATTTTTACAAATTTCACGATTAAAAAAGTGAGTGGTATGGAGATATGAATATTATACTAGTACTTCTTTACACCCTGAAGTAGTGGAATATATGTAGAGTACTCTGAATATAGTATATTTTTGGAAACTGTGGCACATTAGTTTCAAGCTACCTGGGTGCCGTGGTGGGTGATATATGAAGGATGTGAGGGTGTAAGCGCTTATATGATGTGTATGTATGCATAAAGCTGTTGAGTTGTTCCAGCATTTATGATATGATGTCCTGTTGTGTTGATCTAAACTTACCACCCTATGTTGACCTTCTAATGTATTTATTATATTTTCATGGATGTTAAGACATCCATCTGCTAGTTAATATTACCAGTAGTTTTTTTCGGACCATTAATAAAACTTGTTTGATTATTGACAGTTCTATATATATATATATATATATATATATAGAGGTGTGTAGTCTAGAAGACTGGCAGCGCAGGTGGACAAATTAGAGGGATCATAGTGGGGATCGTGTTGTTGTGTGTTCTGTTATTTCCAAGTGTATGTATTAAGGATTTGGATTGCATTATTTTCGGTCATGTACCATCAACCATGAATTTTGTATGATACAGATTAAGTTTATGATTATTGATTGTGTATGAGTGTTTCTTTTAGTTTATATTATAGTGTTACTATAGAGCAGTTACACTTTGGGGCACTCTAACAATCGTTTGTAGCGGAAGGGATCTACTATTGGCGTCTTAAGATGGAACAACAAACACATAATGTATATATAAGATGCTCAACACCTAACATGGTCCTATATGTATAATATGACAACCAAAACCACATTTTAAAATAATTCAAACACGATACGAATTTACAAAAACAATAGTTTTTAAATCAAAACAGATAGAGTTCCCGATAAAAGTGCAATAAGGCCAACCATTCATTAGTGTATATATATACATCAAAATATATATTTACAATATTTTATAGCACAATAGAATTCATATACATTATTTACATCATGCTTCTTTGAGTTGGGTCTTGACCCACTTAGTGGTCCGGTTCAGTTTTTATCACAATTTTCAAACAAGCATCACATGTCAATAATTATAACAATCATAGCCAAAAATTATATCACATCATGATAAAATTTTATGTCCATCACATATCATCAAAATAAAATATCTTTTTATTGAGAATGAAATGACCCACTCACCAATCCAAAGCCGATCTGACTCACACATGTGCCCTCTCACGGTATGTGCAAGTCAATGTCCCTTCTTACATATCACTGAAAAACCTTCTTAGGGCTAGGTAGGGATTTTCATAATAGCCCCGGAGGCATTATAATCTGTATTTGAGTTTTATAACAAACTTGAGGTTCTCATCCTCGGGTTGTTAATCTGGATATCATTCGACTAAATGACCCGTATTAAGTGGATTCTGATAAACCCAATACTCAACACGTCCTGTATCAATTAAATTAAAATACGATAGAGTAGTAGATCATAAATATTAAAGAACAAGTCCTAAACGAACCTGGTTGAAGCTCCAAGCTAAGTCTCGCACCTAGGCAGTGAGCTCCTACTCCGCACCTAAACATCAAATTGCAATGCTAACGCCTAGTGTATATACTACATACTCATCATCAAATCATGCAAAACACCCAAATCAAATTATGAACCATCATGCAACAATATTAAGAACACATTATAGCCATGCTTTTAATTCATATGATCATTTTATTAACATCCATTAAATCATTATAGCCATGCAAATCAATTCCTACCTTATAATGCCAGGTCGTTGTCCATATTACGCACAATTCTATTTTTAACACACCATGCTATATAATTATAAATCATTCAATTAATTTTAAATTAGGTTATACCTCATGTTGTCTATGGGGATGAAAACGATGGTTTCGACCCACGGGTCAGCTAGGATTCAATTCGATGTGGTCTTGGGATTTGAATCAAATCCTCTAAGGTACGCGACGACCAAAAAGGGATGGCAAATGCAGTCAGGCAACAAGAAATGCAGCCAGCGGCAAGCTGTTATAGCTGATGATCGAACAGCAGGGAAAGGGAGAGAGTACTGGTCTCTGGAAGTCATGGCAAGGAGAGGTGGGTGTTGTGAGTCCATGGTTGTCTAAGCAAAAGCCGGCGATAACTGTTCAAGTGGCTAGCCAAAAAACACAACCAATGGTGGCTATGTGAAACTCACAGCGAGGAGAAAAGGGTTCTGGGAAAGCTCAGTCAGGTTCCCACATGGTTGGGATATGTGGAGGAGAACCGCATCTAGGTCGAGCAACTCCTGGCGGGCCGCCACGGCGGGTCACCGGCCACCACAGCAGGTCGTCAGCAGCGGCCGAACCCAAAACAGGGGAAAAACTCCCGACAATTCAACAAAGGCAATGCCTTTGGGTCATCCACACGTGGGGAATCCAGTCGGACAGCGTCAACAACGAAGAGGGGTGGTCGGCAGTGACAAAGCATGGTGGGACAGCCAGTGGAGATCAAAAACCAAGGTAGGGAGGGTGACGGCACGAGTGGATCTGGCAGTCGAGAAAGGGGGAGAGATGAGGGAGGGTGGTGATGAAGTTAGTGATGGCGGCGAATGAGTCACTGGAGACATTGGCTACAGTGGTGAGGCAAAAATAGATGGGGGTTGTGGTTGGGTAGGGTGGTGATGTGGGGAAGAAAAGAAGACTCGATCCATATTGACAATTGAACCATCCGGTTCACTTGTATAAAACCTTGACTCGAGTCACGGGTTTTATAGGGTGTATAAGTCTTAACACCATGGGACACAATAAGGAGCACTACATGTCATACCACGATAAGGTTTATAGGGTTTTATGTTGTGGGCACGGTAGGTATGCTAAACTTATTTGGTTGCAGTTATTTGTGTATAAAAGAAATGTCGATAGAGGAGCATACAAATCATACCCCGTGAAGATCCACGAGAAGAGTGAGTGTTGGGGTACAATACCCTATCACTTGATAAGGCCCTTTGTGTTTATTTTCTGTTCTGCGGGCATATGGAATAGGTAACCACGACCTAGTGTCTTCGTTAACGCAAAGTATACACATTAAGAAATTAAGATACCTAAACCGGTTACTTGAAGTAAAATTAAAAATTCAAGCATGTCATAACATCCAATCTCTTAACTGTAGCGGGGTGTGCCTCTTCTAGAGTTTGGAGTTATCATTAGCATCATGTAAAGTTATCCTCTTCGTTGTTGAGGAGGTGCTGCTACTTCAGTTACTCAGAGTGCTCATGCTAAGAACCTTAGGCTTATGTAAGCTGTCCTAAGTAGTATGATTCATAATGCATGGTATGAAATCTAGTAAAGTTTTCTATCTTATGTCTCCTTGAGAGTTGACATCCACTCCCGTAAAATTTGCATGATAGTTGTAAAGACTGTGAAAATAAAATAAAATAAAACATTTGAATCAGTCTGGGAAGGATCGAACGTTAGATTATTATTATTATTATTATATAATTATTATATTTTATTCTCTACCCAATTACTTGGTTATATTTATTCTCTACCCGGTTACCCGGCTAAATGAAATACGGGTGTGGGGTGTATTCACATACCCTATCCGTCATTTTCATTTTGTATTTTGTGAGGGGCATCATCTTCACCTTATTCTCTCATTTCCTTCTCCTCTTATGGAGCCGGCTTCTTCCTTGCTTAGGTATTCTTCCTATCTCCCTATTCTTAATTTTCATGCATGCATATTTTGAATTGATAATAAGCTAGATAATCATAAGGATTAAAGTCTTAAATCAATAATGAAGAAAAAAACTAAACTCTGAAATCCAGCCATAGCCGACGAGTTCTCAAGGTTGGCAAGATAGGAAATCACGGGCAAGCTTCGTCGGGAATCAGTGGCGACAGTCGTTCCGATGTGGGAAGACCATCCTACTCTCTACGTCAATTAGTGGATGGCCGATATCGCATGAGTGGATGCCGGCCTAGGGTAGTAAATAGTAAAAACGAAAAACAGAGGTGACGGTGGTGAGTGAAGAAATCTGGCCTTCCTAGGTGGCGATGGGTTCCAATCTGGCCTAAGAAGGTCAATAGAGGCTCGAGGGTGTTGAGGTGACCACCCAATTGGAGTGGCAACACTCATCGGCGGTGGAATTGGCGACACGAACGCGTCGCTCGGCATGGCGATGCCAACATCGAGGCGGCTGGAAGCGGCCGGGGTTGACCGGGGTGACACTATGACGTCACGACGGGGCTGGACAGTGACGATTGACGGCGACCAGAGGTGATCGGCGGCCGCAACAACAACGGGTGGCTGGAGTCGGGAGGAGAGGACCGTGTTGGGGAAGAAGAAGAAGAAGAAGAAGATGGCAAAGTTGTAAATATGGGTTAGCTCGATACAGCTTGAGTTAAAAATAATACTAACTCGTAATAAATCTTTAAAAATAATTATTCTAATGGGTTATGGGTTAAAGTTACTAAACTAATTAATTATTGGATGAAATCGACATGGACATAAGTAATAAAAATACGGTATGATAAACGATCGATAGTTAATCGGCATACTACAAGTGATTAATTTAAATCGATGGCTAAAAGTGATTAATAAAATAAAGATTTTACCTTTACCATATTAAATTTAATATTAGGTAAATAAAGTGATTATGTTAATAACAAGTTAGTAAGGTAGAAAATGGGTTATTAAATTATAATGGGGAAAAATCACAAGCATTGAATTTAAATAACCTAATAAAAATAAATAAAGTTCGAAACTTTATTGAGTTGACTAATTTAAAATAATTGTATTAGTAATATCTTTGAATTAGGATAATACAAATTAATTTAAATATTTGTTTATAAGTTAATAATTATTTTATTATTTGGTAAGTGTTAATTATGATTTTGATAATTAATTTAAAATGTAAAGTAGGGTTTAAATGATTATATCACATAAATAATTTAATATTTAATATTGTCGAATTTTAATACTAATATATATATATATATATATATATATTAGTCATTTAGTTGCATGCATTTTTATTCGAATAAAATTATACTTATGTATAATTTTATATTCTTGTTCAGATTAGGATCGTTGGTCACAGTTGCTGGTTTACTTAAGAACTATTGAGGTCTATATAATTATTTGAAATGTTGTATTTTCCCTTGTTGGCAGCCCTGGTCGGCCTGAGCCCAAATTCGACCACCATGCATTGAGTGCATGTGGGGTTAAGGAATTGACTTAGTCCGAGACAGAGCCGCACCCTTTAAAATTACTATGTGGGAGTCTTGGTTGACTTGAGTATCCAACCACCATGCACTGGAACGCAATCGGGTCGACTCAATTCGGCACAAGGCAACACCCCCTGAAAGATTAAATACCTGCCCCCATGCCGAAAAGGTGACAGGGCGTACTGGCGCAAGAAGGCTCATTATGCACTTGTGATACCAAGAGGGTTAGTCAATGGGCCATGTAGCGTGTGTGCACATGCATGGGATTGGAGTTGGATGGGGTGGCCACCCCTCCCAGCATATTAAGAGCTCAGTATAGGCTCATAACAACTGAAAGTTTCTTTAAATGATAATTGGGATTATATTGACTTGTTTCATTTAATTATGTGGCTTAGTGGTTTCATCACTAACGCAGAATTGCCTCCGCAGGTGAACAGTTTTGGACTGAGGAATAAAAGTGTGTTGGTGGTTCTTTTACCAACCTAGGTATAGTGAATCAATAATAATTGGACTTCCTTTTATTCTCTTGTGTTATAATTGTGGCTATGGGAAACGGTCCGAGACTGTGGGACTTTGAGTTAGTTTATTTTATACATTGTCACATGCTATCAGAACATGTTTTATTTTTATGATTTACAAATTCTAGACTTATTGCTGTATCAGAATTCATGTTCTTGAAGTTATGTTTACATCAATTATATTTTAAGTAACACCCGGGCCAGTTCGAGCAGGTCGTTACGGTGGTATCAGAGCCCAGTTTCCCATTAGCCCACGAATTATGACTCAAGTACCTTGTTGAAAAGTCCAGTAATTATCTTTTCCCAATGTTTTATGTTATTAAGTAACAAATTCAATCGCTACTAATACACCTAAGCCATAACTGAAAAGAAAATATTAATGAACCATGATGGGAACACAGAGAATGTGTTGGCCCAGATCCTGATGGCCATACAGTGGACTGGCCCAGATCCTGATGGCCATACAGGGACTGGCCCAGATCCTGGTGGTTCAAAATATTGTTCAGCGGTTACCAGGAGTGGTAGTAGGGAATGGAGACTCAAACTCAGCAACAGGTTTTAGAATCACCCCAGATGGTGGTCAGGGAAGTGCCCAAGGGCAAGCAGGGTTAGCAGGCCCGGGCGAGCGAGGGAGCGTCCAAACCCAGTGCCACTGGTAGTCCGACAAGTGTTGCCTCCAGCTATTGATGAGAGTGACCGTTACAATGTGGAAAAGTTTAGGAAGAATGGAGCTGAAGTATTTATTGGAGGGATCGATCCAATAAAGGTGGAGAGCTGGATAGACATTACCGAAAAAGTGATTAGGGTTTGTCTATGCCCCACCACCATCAAGTGAGGTTGACAACATGCATGCTTCAGGAGGAAGCATCTTACTGGTGGAAATCCATTGAAAAAATCTACATTTCATCGATGTAAGATTTTTCCATCACATGGGCAGAATTTATGGTAACTTTCAATGGACAATATTTTCTAGAGCCCGTTGTCCAGAAGAAAGCACTAGAGTTCACCATTGACCCAGAACCTAGAATAAGACCAATTTCTAAAGCACCATACCGTATAGCTCCAGTAGAACTCAAGGAGTTAAAGAGTCAACTAGAAGAGTTGTTGCAGGTAGGTTTCACGCGACCAAGTACTTTACCTTGGGGAGCCCCTGTTCTTTTTGTGAAGAAGAAAGATGGATCACTTCGGCTGTGTATTGACTATTGACAACTCAATCAATTCAGTTGCGAGTAAAGGAGTCAGACATATAGAAAAATGGCTTTTCGAACTTGGTATGGACATTATGAGTTTCCGTTCATGCCTTTTGGTCTAACAAATGCACCAGCGGCCTTTATGTCACTCAGGAACGCAGTATTTCACGTATACTTGGACAAGTTTATTATCGTGTTTGTGGACGACATTCTGGTCAATTCAAATATTGAAGAAGAGCATGTGAAGCACATGTCCATTACTCTTCAAGTTCTGAGAGAACATCAACTATTTGCCAAATTCTCAAAATGTGACTTCTGGTTGAAGGAAGTAAACTTCTTGGGTCATATTATCTCAAAGGTCAGAGTTGTAGTGGATCCATCAAAAGTGAAAGCAGTCACTGATTGGCCACAACCCAAGTAAGTCACTGACATTAGAAGCTTTCCTGGATTAGTGGGTTACTACAGGAAATTCATTAAAGACATCTCCTTAGTAGCATCGCCGATGACCAAATTCACAAGGAAGGGAGTCAAGTTCGAATGAAGTAATAAGTGTGAGGAGAGTTTCTAGTCTCTGAAGAAGAGTCTAACAACTGCCAAATGGTAATGAAGGAGTCATAGTCTTCAGTGATGCATCCCTGTTGGGTTTAGGTTGTGTCCTTATGTAGGGAGGTAAAGTGGTGGCCTATGGCTCTCATCAATTTAAGATTCATGAGCAAAATTATATAACCCATGACTTGGAATTGGTAGCAGTGGTTTTTACCCTAGAAAATTGGAGACACTACTTGTATGGAGCCCAATTCAAAATTTTCACTGACCACCAGAGTTTGAAGTATATCTTTACCCAGAATGATCTTAACCTTCAACAAACACGGTGGCTAGAAGTATATTTAAAGGACTATGACTTCCAAATCTTATACCATCCAGGGAAAGCAAATTTGGTAGTAGACATGTTGAGTCAGAAGGGCAAAGTGGACAAAAGTCAGTAGCTAGCTAGACTTTGGGCCATGTTAGCAGAAGTGGTGGCTACCAACCCTGTGGAGCAAGTAACAGGATTACTAGCAAATTTGGTTATTTCCAATGATTTAATTGATCGTGTTAAGCTAACACAAATGGGTGATGAAGAGCTGAATAAAATGTTGGACAAGATTCCTAACATTGTAGCTGATTCCAATAGTGTGATCAAATTTAGAAGAAGGTTGTGGGTACCCAATGATGATGCATTGAGGCGGAATATCTTGGAGGCTCATCGCTTAAAGTTCTCGATACACCCTGGAGTTACTAAAATGTATCAGAATTTAAAGCGATCCTACTGGTAGACTTGGATGAAGAGGAATGTTGTGGATTTTTTCTCCAAGTGTCAGACTTGCCAACAGATCAAAGCCCAACATCAACTACCTGGAGGACTATTGCAACCTTTAGAAATACCAACTTGGAAATGGGAGTATGTCACATGCAAGTTTATTGCAAATCTCCCAAGGACTCAGAAGAAGCATGACTCCATATGGGTGGTTGTGGACTGACTAACTAAGGTAGCTCACTTCATCCCTACAAAATCAATGAGAACGACGGAATACCTGGCAAGATTGTATGTCGACAATATTGTCAAGTTGCATGGGATTCCAAAGGAGATAGCCTCTGACCGGGATTGTATGTGACATTTCTAGGAAGCTTTCCAAAAAGCCATGGGGACCCAAATCAAGCTAAGTTAAGCATATCATTCCCAGATTGATGATCAAAGTGAGAGGACTATTCAAACTTTGGAAGATTTGTTAAGAGCTTGCATTCTTGACTGGGGAGGTGACTGGGAGAAACATGTACCCTGTTTGAATTCACCTACAATAACTCTTATCCAGCCAGTATAGGGATGGCACCATTTGAAGCTATATATAAGGGTCTGTAGGTCTCCATCGTGCTGGCTGGAGTCTACCAAAGTAGTTATAGTCGGGCCAGAGATGGTAAGGGAAGCAACTGAAAAGGTGAAACTCATTCAGCAAAGGCTTAAGGCAACTTAGGATCGACAAAAGAGTTATGCCGATACTCAAAGGAGGGACCTAGAGTTCCAAGTAGGGGAGTTTGTGTACCTAAAGACATCTCATACGAAGGGGATGATCAGATTTAGAACATCAAGGAAGTTGAAGCCAAGATTCATAGGACCATTCCCAATCTTGGATCGAGTTGGAAATTGTGCATATAGACTAGCATTGCCACCAAGCCTAGATGGAGTACACAATGTTTTCCATGTGTCAATGCTAAAGAAATATGTACGCGATGAAAATTATATAATCACAAAATTTGAAGACTTAAAGCTACAATCAAATTTAACCTACGAGGAAAAGCTGATTCGCATCTTGGTAAGAGAAATAAAGACACTCAGGAACAAGGAAATTCCTTTGGTAAAAGTATTGTAGAAAAATCAAGGGTCAGAGGAAGCCATATGGGAGACTGAATAAGAAATGGCAAGGAAATACCCTAGCCTATTCGTGGCATAAAATTCTTATAATTGTAGTAGCATGAACTGATCCCGAAGATAAAGTTAATCATGATTGTTCTGTTGCTGTTATAATATTTCATGGACGAAATATTTCTAAGTTGGGGAGATTGTAAAGACTAGAAAAATAAAATAAAATATTCGGCTTGGTCTGGGAAGGATCGAATGTTGAATTATTATTGTTATAATTATTATTATTATTATTATTATATGATTATTATATTTTATTCTCTACCCGGTTACTCGATTATATTTTATTTTCTACCCGGTTACTCGGTTATATTTTATTCTCTACCCGGTTACCCGGTTAAATGGAATATGGGTGTGGGGTGTTTCACATACCCTATCCATCATTTTCATTTTATATTTTGTGAGGGGGGTTGTCTTCACCTTATTCTCTCATTTCCTTCTCCTCTTTCGGAGCCGGCTTCTTCTTTGCTTAGGTATTCTTCCCATCTCCCTATTCTTAATTTTCATGCATGCATATTTTGAATTGATAATAAGCTTGATAATCATATGGATTAAAGTCTTAAATCAATATTGAAGAAAAAAACTAAACTCTAAAATGCTGCCATGGCCGACGAGTTCTCAAGGTTGGCAAGATAGGAAATCACGGGCAAGCTTCGTTGGGAATCAGTGGCGATGGTCGTTCCGACATTGGAAGATGATCCTACTCTCTGCATCAATCAGTGGATGGTCGATCTCGCATGAGTGGATGCCGGCCTGGGGTAGCAAATAGCAAAATGAAAAACAGAGGTGATGGTGGTGGGTGAAGAAATCTGGTCGTCCTCGGTGGTGATGGTTTCCAATCTAGCTGGGGAAGGTCGATAAAGGGTCGAAGGTGTCGAGGCGACCACCCAATTGGAGCAGAAACGCTCGTTGGGCTGGAAGTGGCCAAGGTCGACCGGGATGACACTGTGACGGCACGGCAGGGCTAGACGGCGACGATTGACGGTGGCCGTAGCAACAACGGGCAGCTAGAGTCAGGAGCAGAGGAGCGCGTCAGGGAAGAAGAAGAAGAAGATGGCAAACTTGTAAATATGGGTTGGCTCGATACGGCTTGAGTTAAAAATAATACTAACTTGTAATAAATCTTTAAAAATAATTATTCTAATGGTTTATTGGTTAAAGTTACTAAAGTAATTAATTATTGGATGAAATCGACATTGACATAAGTAATAAAAATACGGTAATGATAAACGGTCGATAATTAATCGGCATACCACAAGCGATTAATTTAAATCAGATGGTTAAAAGTGATTAATAGAATAAAGATTTTACCTTTACCATATTAAATTTAATATTAGGTAAATAAAGTGATTATTTTAATAACGAGTTAGTAAGATAGAAAATTGGTTATTAAATTATAATGGGGGAAAAAATCACAAGCGTTGAACCTAATTAACCTAATAAAAAAAATAAAGTTCGAAACTTTATTGAGTTGAATAATTTAAAAAATTGTATTAGTAATATCTTTGAATTATGATAATACAAATTACTTTAAATAATTTAATTGAATGACTTAATTAATTAAAGTTTTAAAACCGTAAACTAAATTATCACGACCGTGAATAGGTAATTTTCATCTCAAAGGAAAATATACTAATAATAGTAATTAAATATTTGTTTATAAGTTAATAATTATTTTATTATTTGGTAAGTGTTAATTATGATTTTGATAATTAATTTAAAATGTAAAGTAGGCTTTAAATGATTATATCACAAAAATAATTTAATATTTAATATTGTCGAATTTTAATAGTGATATATATATATATATATATATATATATATATTAGTCATTTAGTTGCATGCATTTCTATTCGAATAAAATTATACTTATGTATAATTTTATATTCTCGTTCAGATTAGGATCGTTGGTCACAGTTGCAGGTTCACTTAAGAACTATTCAGGTCCGTATAATTATTTGAAATGTTGTATTTTCCCTTGTTGGCAGCCTTGGTCGGCCTAAGCCCAAATTCGACCACTATGCACTGAGTGAAACTGGGGTTAAGGAATTGAATCAGTTCGATATGGGGCCACACCTTTTAAAATTACTATGTGGGAGTCTTTGTAAAGACCCGGAAAAAAAAATTTTTCATTAGCTGGTTAAGTATGAATTACCCGGTTAAATTGAAAAGTAATTTCTAATTAGACGATTCTAGTTGAATCAGTTTAGTCGAACCCATTAATTATCCATTTAACCATTTAAGTGAACCATACCATTTAAGAGGTTGAGTGAAAAGGTTAAGTAAACCGTGTTAATTACCCAATTACCCGGTTAAAGGATTTATAGTGAAAGGGTGCTTCCACAAACCCTAGCCGTCATTTATTCATTATAAAAGGAGAAGGGGTCGTTGAACCTAGGAAATACCAATGGATGATGGGGTGTGAGAATTTAATGAAGGGGTCGTTGAACCGAGGAAATACCAATGGATGATGGGGTACGAGAATTTAATGGAGGGAATGGTTGAAGTGTATATATATGCAGGAGGAGGGAGTATTTCATCCCTCATCTCCGTCCCAGGCGACCTCCCCATTACTGTATTAGGGTTCACGGGTCATAGTCAGACGTAATCACAAATCAGGTACGTATAATAGATAGAACATCATACTTTCCTTGTTGGTAGCCTAGGTCGGCCTGAGCCCAGAATCGACTACCATGCACCGAGTGCTACCGGGGTCAATGAATTGACTCAGTCCGACACTGGCCCGCAGGTGTGCAGATACGAGATTAGGTGACTGACATCCAGAGTATGGAGCAAAATAAATATGAGGACTCCTTTTTTTATTTAATTGAGAAATAAGTGTGGCTGCTGGGAAACGGTCCAAGACTGTGGGATCTTTATATATGTTATTATTTATAAAAAATGTTTGACATAATTACTTTACTTTTGAGTAACACCTAGCCAGTTAGGCCCACAATATCGTGAAACATGGCGGGTCGTTACAGGTGGTATCAGAGCACGGTTTCCCAAAAGCTCACATCTTATGACTCAAGTACCTTGTTGAAGAGTCTAATATTTTATTTTTCTCCAATAGGATATGTCATTAGGGAATTAGTGGACCTCCCTAATAAACCTAAGTAATCATTGAAAAAAAATTAATGAACCATAACGGAATAAATTTTAAATGGCAGGCACCCGAAGGAAGTCGAGCCAAGCTGCGCAGTCGAACACAAACCTTGAGAGTGTGTTAGGCCAAATTTTGACGGCCATACAAGGACTAGCGCAGGCTTCAGAAAATACCAGTTCTGTGGTTCAGAACATGGTGCAAAGGTTACCGGTATTGGTAATGGGGAATGGAGCTCCGAATTCGGCTGCGGGTCCTAGTAACGTCCCAAATGGGGATCAGGGGAGCGCCCAAGAGCGGGTAGGAATAGCTGACCCGGGCGAACGAGGAGAACTTCCAAACCCGGTGCCACCGGTAGTCCGACAAGTGGTACTGCCAGATGGGGATGACAGTGATCGATACACTGTAGAGAGATTCCGGAAGAACGGAGCTGAGGTATTCATTGGAGGGACTGATCCAATGAAGGCGGAGAGCTGGTTGGACATTACTGAAAAAGCATTTAGAGCTCCCTCTGTGCCTCATCGCCATCAAGTGAGGTTGGCGACATACATGCTTCAGGAGGAAGCATCCTATTGGTGGAAGTCCATGGAGAAGACTGCGTTCCATCAACGGGAGATTTCGTCCATTCCTTGGGCGGAATTTGTAACAGCTTTCAATGGACAATATTTTCCTGAGTCAGTTGTCCAGAAGAAAGCACTGGCGTTTGCCAATTTGGTTTAGGGGAGAATTCGGTCCGGGAATATGTGTATTCCCAGACGAACTTCCAAGGTTGCCTCCTAAGCGGGCAGTGGAGTTTGCCATTGACCTAGTACCTGGAGTGACTATGTAACGACCCGCCAT